>SNQJ01S0078582.1:12155-28268 GCA_010110895.2 Picea sitchensis
TGTTTAGGCAGTCCTTCATGATGTGGTTGGTGATGATTTAGCATATTTCAAGGTAATATTCTATCTAGACCCTTCGAACATTAGATTCTCTTTCAATTAGCTCCAAGTACTTGCAATAATATTTGTTGTGCTCTTCATTCATAAAATTTATACACCAAATGTCACTTTGTCATACAACAAGCTCTTATAGTGATTTTTGTAGCATTTATATTTTTTCTTCGACCTTTTTATCTGAAGCATGTGTGTTCTAGTAGTCGTCCATCTCGATTTGTTGCAGTTTTTTTAGGGCTTCCTCACAGTATTGAATGTCATTCATTCACAAAGGGGCCCAAATTTTCTAGAGTAGTCCTACCACAAACCATCGACCTAACAACTCTTTCTCGATCATGCAAGGGATTTGACTAAGTAAATATTTGAATCTTTGATCGTATTCCCTCAAAGATTCTCTTGGGATTTGTTTAATTTCTTTCAGCTTCTATGTGTCCAGGTGTTTGAAATCTTATGTTTGAAAAAATTTCAAGAAAATTCTCATAATATCTGCCCTTGTTCTTCTATGATTTTCCATAAAATTCATGAACCATGTGAGCACTCATATTTTTAGGGCCTTGACAAATTGTGCTATTTTTTTTTGTTTCATCCATGATGTCCATGGCATCCCCAAAAAAATTGCATAAAAACCAATGCCTCTTCGGGTCCTCATCCCCCTCATACAGAGGTAGGTGATTGTGTAACACTTTGTTTGTAGAGTAGGGTTTCAAATTCAACTGATTTTAATTCGTGGGGTCGACTACATTAATTTTTCGACTAGTTTAGTTGTTCGATTGGTTTCACTAAATGATTGTCACTAGTTTCGTCAACTTTTGTTGTTTCAACTCGATGATTTATTTCATATATTTTACAAGCTTGGTCTATATACTCAACAAATTCTCTTGTTTATGGTTGCACCTCTTCGTCGCGACTATTGGTCAAAACTATGTCTTCTTCTTCAAATTTTAAACTCAACAAGGGGGTACAGTCATGAGATCCTTAATATGGAGGAGTATATTATTATCACTTTCAACACTTAATTAGTTTCCTTCAAACTAGTTTAATTGAATCCAAAGAATGTCAAAGACTTGTACTTGATCCCCTAGTCAATGCCACACCAAAGATTGGTCAAAATCTACTTGCAGGCACTGCTAGAGGAATTCTATAACTTTGGGACTTGCATCACTCGAGTTCATAGATATATGCAACATAGGTATCAACTTGTCGACATCCATGTTTTCACTATTGTTTTTCAATTAAATGGCGCTAATGCCAGCCTCTACCAACTATAGTTAGTCATTTGACTCAAGAAGCATCGAGGTTTATTCCCTTGCTACATTTGGTTGGTCAACACCACATTCAAATTGGTCTAGTTATCTAGTGACTTGCCACTCCTAAGGACTCCTTCTACTGGATCAAAAATGGTCCACAACATCACATATCTCAACCCTTCTCTTTTTTCTTTTGGTCCATTCAATATTTTGATTATCAACCATTGGATAATGGAACTAGATTCTCCTTGCAGTCCTTTTCTTTATTTACTCATCCAATGTATATTCCCTTTGTCATTTATGTAGAAAATATGTAGAAAATATTTCGAAGCTTCTTGATTATTATTACAACCGGTGTTCGAAAATTATTCCCACTCTTCTTGTCTTATTTTCAAGTTGGAATTGGTTGGCATTATCAAAGGAGATCTATACTCAACAATATGACCAACACCTTTATCGATTAATAATTTCTTCATCAAGGTTGGTACTATACAAAGGAAGTTGTCATGCAAATCATCATAAAACCTTCTCTTAACGTCATCGAGAGATGTGCATTTTTTATTGCTTGTTCCTCACAGAAATCATTTTCGATTTGCTCTACCCACTCATATAAGTTCAATTGACCTCCATTGATCAATTTGGACATCAACTATTCATATTTTATGAGACTATTCATGTGACTTGATCAATGTACTTCTTTATTTCTTTATAAATTGCTTCTAGAATTTTCCGTGTGTCTCTATGAAAAATTGAACCCTTACTTGTGTGAGAGTCAGTCGACTCCTTCTGGAATAGTTTTTTAGATAGTTTTCCAATTTCTTCTGCCACTACTCATGAATCTCCTCTTAACACGACATCTATGCATGCTTGTAATTGTCATACAGTCTCGGTTTAAGTACTATTGGCAACATAACCGATGTTGTAATCTAAGGTATTACACAAGTAAGTTATTAGTTGGGAACATACACAACATAGTATAAAGAAAATAATATATAGTAATATACAAGCATGAACACATTTAAGGAGATAGAGGAGAAAAGTAGTAGTGGAGACAATAATAGGTAGTCTTTTATTATAACATACCAAGCACCACTTTTTCATCTCTTGTTACATCCCTGATCACATATATTTATACATTGATTCGGTTGGCAGGTACTTACAACTATTCTTAACTACCCTGGTTGGTCAACCCGACCCATCAGTTGACTGACTCGACTACATAGTCAAGTTCTTTCTATAACCGATTGAAAATTTACTATGGTCGACTACCAAACCTAGTCTACTAGGCCCTCCAACAAGGACCATGTGACTTACCATTGTTTTTTTATTTTTGGTACCTATCATTCCCATATTTTGGACATATCTCTTTGCCTATGTATTCATCTTTGCATAGAATGCAATCATTCAGACAAGCATGATATGATATGTACTCACATTTTCAATAGTTTTTTTACCTCTTCATAGCTATCGGGGAGGACAATATAACTTGGAAGTGCCTTATCGTTGAGTAACCTATCATCAGTGGTCAATATAAATGTACACTATCATCTATCATGCATAAAATCCTTTTTCATTGTTTATTGTGTGACAAGATTCATTAAAATATAGGGGACTTAATGGATAGTTACCTCAATAGTGTCGAGAAACATGTTTATGGCATACCATACATTGCTTTTAAGTCATAATGCAACATGGTTGTCCCTAGTTGGCTATACCTTTACCTATATCCAAAGAGACGGGTGGTGGAAGTAGATTTCATGCTTTTAACAAAGGTATCAATGATATGAGCCCTTAGTTCATCTTGCTAGAATGCATGTAACGGTATTCCCTCCATGGCATGGGTACCTTGTAATAAATCTGTGTGACAAGTTTGGTTAAAATATAAGGGACTTAATGGTTAGTTACCTCAATAGTGTTGAGAAACATGTTTATGACATAACATACATTTCTTTCAAGTCATAAAGTAACATTATTGTCCCTATTTGGCTATACCTTGACCTATATCCAAAGAGAGGGGTGGTGGAAGCAGATTTCAGGCTTTCGACAAAGGTATCTCTGATATGAGGCCTTAGTTCATCTTGCCAGAATGCATGTAACAATATTCCCTCCATGGCATGGGTACCTTGTAATAAATCATCCATACCAACCTCTACATCATTGTTTTCATCCCCAACATGTGAAGAACCAACGTTACTATAAAAACTCAATTTCATTAATTAATGATCATAATTTATTTAAGGTAAATTAGATTAATTATTGAAATAATTAGATTTGGATCTTTTTATTATTTTATTATTTAAAGGTAGGTGTAGGAATTAATGAGGGGATAAGGCAGATGGGAATTAAATGGGGAGAGGATTCAAGAGAGAGGATAAGGAAGGACGTTGGGGCATTTTGAGAGGGGGTTCGAGAGAGGAAAGGAGGATTGGAGAAGGAGATTTGGAGAGAAATTGGAGAGAGATTTGGGCTAGTGGATTGGTTGTTGAGATTTTGGGCTCGGGGCCCAGGGAATATAATTTCCTTGAGCTAGGGATCCAGAGAGGCTTTGTTCCTAGCTGGTTGGGAGGAAACAGTTTCAAGCAGGCACTTTCAGGCAAGCAATTTCAACCTTCTTCTTCAAGAGGCAATTCTGCAATTATTATTTTTGTACTAAATTCAAGTAATTCAAGTTATAGCATTTATAGATATACTATGTGATGTTTAAATTTTGTTGTTAAATCTTGCAACCAGAAAGAAAGAAGTCCCCTATCATGATTGAAACATAAATATATATTTATTGTAGTTTTTAAATCCTTTTTGGTTGTTATAGTTACTCCAGATGTTTTGAATTGGTAACTCATGTTGTAGTGGGATTTGAATAGGTGGTTGATTCAATCATGCACGGTATGCTTCATCTCTGAGTTGTTCCTGTATTGTAGCATTTTATTTCTTTAACATCATAGTGGGATGCAACAATAGATGGTAGATTGGTCACTCGTCGTCAGAATCCTAATTTTAAAATATTGAACATTAAATTTGATGATATTAGTAAACACAATGCATTTATCATGTTCAAACATTAGACCAACTATTTATTAGAAGCATGGGAATTTTTTTTTCCAATAGTAGACATGAAACCAACCACTTTATAAAACAAATGTCAAATTAAGTAATAGATTTACATTAATTCTATTTAAATCCAAAATTACAATGACTCAATGATATTTTTCTTACACCCCAAGGGGACATCTAAAGCTAGTCCCAATACAAGTTATCTTTGATGAGAATATTATGGTCTATGAAAGTTGTAGTTTATTAACAACTTATCACCAGGAGACAAACTATGTATGGCGTGCACAATAACAAATCTACATCCTTTCCTTTTTATAAAGAACTCTTTGTCATTGGAGTGTTCCTCAAACTAACAATTTTCTCTAAACAATGGCACCTACATGTATTTATGAGACCTATGATTTCCCATGAATGCATGGATGACCATTGATGTATAACAAGTTCTTCGTGTTAAATTAGTTTCTAGAATCATGAACATACTATACATGGAAATGTTATGTTTGTATTTAACAATATTCATGTAATCGTCATATTGATTATAAAGAGGACCACAAAATGCCATAAATGATACTAACTATTTAAAAAAATGGATACATGTGAAAATATAAACAACCAAATAATAGCAACATTTATTATAGATATGGAAATCATGTAATTATTACAAGAAAATGAGAATTTGGTCCCAACATTGGGCACATGCAAGGAAGACAACCAAGCACCATACAAAGCATGATTGTAACATGTTTGGTATTTACTTTGTAGATGGATGGGAAGAGAAAAGTCATCACTAGCCCCAATAGTGAATTGACCTTGGGTGTACTTTGACGTTTTCTCTTACCTCATACAAATTTTTGGATCTCATAGTAGAGATGTTTTGGGTAGTCTGATATGATACTTTGCTCACTAGAACTCTCAGTTCGGTCAATCGAAGGAGACATATATGTCAATTTAGGATGAAACATAGTTGATTTTGGCTCCCATATTTTATAAAAAGGAGCATATGGAAGTGTTCCTATCTATCTTTGCTATATCATCACATATTAGATACTCGATGACAAAGGGAGGTATTAAACTATCAACTTTGGGTATTCGGGCATTAATATAATGGGACATCATGACACACAAAGGGTTCACCTTCAACCCTTTACATTTTGAAAAACTGCATACTATTGGGGTGTCATAAAGAGATCCCCGGATTCCGCGATGAAGTACCATTGGCCCAAATGGGTGCTAGAAAATGGCATGTTACAATTGGCGAGGTAAAGAGGCTCTCCATTTTCATCTACCATCTACCTATGACATCTTGCTTCTAACAAGAGCTTGCAACATTTTTGGACTGGTGGAATATCATGTGCAACCAAACACAATCCCGAAACAGGATCCTACAAAGGTAGATACACTATTATTCAAATACACATGTAAAGGTGGCATAAATTCAATCAGATAGTCAAAAAATAAATAAAATTTGGACTTACTACAAATGACAAAGGAGAACTTGATGAACTTGGAATGATATGGAATGAGTTAGGATCTAAAGAATTGACCATTTGATATTATCACCCATTTTCCCCTACATTTGAGCCAAAACCACAATAATATCCCTACATTTGAGCCAAAACCACAATAATATGTGTCTACATTCTTAAAAGAAAGTTTGGGAAGCATGTAACATTCTAACTTCAAACAAGATTTTGAAAGCATTTTTTAAGTAGATGGTGGAAGTTTAAGCATAATTTGTATAATTGCGACTCATATATTTTCCACTCATGAGTGCACAAAATGTATCATGTGGAGTATTGTAATTTACATGTCTACATTCTTAAAGAAATTTTGGGATGCATGTAACATTCTAACTTCAACCAAAGTTTTGAGGGCCTTTTTAAAGTCATTGGTGCACCTAATTAACATTTACTACACCGATGTGTATGTATATCATAAATGCACTAGCGTGCTAAACTATGATATTCACCAGCAATAAAGCTCCACAAAGGAAGTGCCCTCCATAAAGTGTTGATTCTAGAACTTTTCACTTTTATTTTCATTGTATGCTATTTTTGTGGTGTGTTTAAGTCAAGATAGCACACCAATATGCTTAAGTTAGAAGGACGCATTACAAGCCAATTTTTTTATAAAAAAAAAAAATGTGTATATCAATATCAAATGAAAAATGATTAATAATTTCATTTTGTAAAAGTCTTGTGTAAGAGAGATTTGCTAGGGAAGACTTTGGAGTGGATAGATTTTTTTGAAGGGCTAAATTTGTACGAGATCATTGTAGGTCACATAGAAATCTACATAGGAGAAACTTTAGGTATGGAACTTCATTTTATTCATCTCAAGTTTTCTTTCAATAGATTTTTATTTATTTATTCCTATTAATATTTCCAGTGCATTTCAAGAAAATAGAAGGGTTTCAGAGTTACCTTTAGCACTTTAAACCTTAGTTTTCTTGTTGCTTTCCTTTTGTTTTATGTTGTTGCAAACTCTAGCATTAGGGGTTTAATTTCTCCACTATTTCACAATGAGATTTTTTTAAGGAAATGCATATTTATTGGATTTGTGCATTTGTATATGGTGATTTCAGTATCTATTTGAATGGGACCACTCACTGCATTGGATCCCAAACCCTATTGCTATGAATTTATTAAAAAAAAAAAAAAACTGTGGTTCGTAGTGCACAATGTACAGTAAACATGCATCGGTGTGTTTTCATGTAAAACACATCATTTGGAGCTACCTTTTTTTCCAAATATTTTCAAGTTTAGTGGTGCACACTATATAGTAACAATGACCAATGTGTAATATTGTATTAGATGCAATGTTGCATGTTATTGAACTATATGCACCACCTAATCCAAAAACAATTTTATCGTTAAATTATTTACTTAGTTTGTAAAACAAATTTCAAAATTTGTGTATTTCATTGTGTAGATATTTTATTGATAGAAGATGGTTGATAGAAGATTAGGAAAAAACTTACAGTGATGAGCATCAAGGAAGCATCTCGTAAGAAGAGAATATGACAATTTCTTTTAAATTTTAATATAAAAATATTATATTTGAATTATTTGTATGTTGAAATGATGTGGATTAGATAATGCCTATCATGCAAAGCAAAAACTTGAAGAAAATAGAAAAGATTGTTCATAATCCAAGTAGAAAAGATCATACAATCTTTATGGAAATGTTGGAAAGAGAGGAATTAGATGGATCAAAAGGTGACCAATATAAAGATTTTCTTTGTCTTTTCACTAATAATGTACTTCTTAACAATAATCACTAACATGTTTCAAACATTTGATTTCCATTTGTTGAATGTTGTGTAGGGATCGACAATGAGGGAATAAAAGGTCATCCTAAGAAGATAAAAATTATGAAGGATGTAAATGATGATGAATTGGTCCTCAATTCATATAGAGTGGTGTTGGAAGTTAATGAAAGGGGTGAAACTTTTATAAAACTATGAGGGATATAGTGGAAAAAACATATAGAGGTTATTTTCACTTACAATGCAAAAATCAATCCAATGATTCCAAGAATCAAGTTATGCATAAACTACAACAAGTGTTTTTAGAGCAAAGGTTAATAAGACCCATGATACTTGCCATAGAAAAAACATATAATAACAGAAAATGATCATTTAAAAAGTATTATTTCGAAATATGTTTTTCTATAATATAAAAACACTAGTCCAAAAATCACAAAATTAATATTTTTGCTATATTTATTTTCATATAAATATTAATCGATTTTTTTATAATTCTTTTTTGTTTTTCAGGAGGATCGATAAAATCCAAAAGGACTAACAAGGTGATATCTAAAACATGTCGAAAGGGATGTTAGAAAAAGTGTACAATGAGATGGTAAAATAAATGAGCATAATTGCATCTTAGGAGGAGTCATCCCAACAACAACGTGAATCAAACAAATATAATCATTGATTTTTTTATGTATGAATAATATAATTATCTCATGAAAACTAATTTTAAACTGTTTTTTGGTGTGCAAAAGAAAACAAAATGGACCCATTCAACATATAAAATGGAATCACAAGGCAAAAAAAGGTTGATCACAAAGTTTGTGAGTACTTGCATTTTCCTTACTAATTAAGATTTCATATTTGTTGTGATGTTTATATTTTAATTAATTTAGAATCATCCATGAATATTTTATGAAAAGTGCTAACATACAAAGTAGATGCATATGAACATTTGATTGACATTCAATAAAATATGGATTGTGATTATATATTGGAGTATCAAGAGTTAATTGAAAAAATTGTAAGTATCTATGTTGTTGTACTTCCATTATTTTATAATTAATGGAACAACAAGGCCGATAGATTATCTCAAGTGGTTAAGTGTTGTGAATTACAAGCAAAAGGTAGCAAGATCAAGACGTCAAGTTGGCTGCCTCTATGGATAGCGTGGGCCTCACTTGATATCCCCACTCACTTAAGTTACCAAAACTTCAACCAACCAGTTTACCCTGGGTACCATCCTCAGAATCAAGGGAAGTTCTAGGAGGGTTTCCCTCAAATGTGCATTTCATTGGGAAAATTAATAAATTAATTAATGGAACAACAAGAAGCCTTTAATTATATATATGCTTTGTCATTGCATATAAACTCACATGAAACAAAGTACGGAGTAGAGCCAACAAAATATATCTCAAGAAATAACATGAAGCGTGGTTTCAAAAGAATGTGTATTGTTCATGAAACACTTGCTACTTGTTGGGCCCCAACAACTCCCCTTAAATGTTTTACAAAATTTAAAGGGCCCCCCGTTAGAATCTCGATAATTATAATGAGCTACAGAATCAACCTTTTCAAATAGTTCCATACCTTGGCTTGCTTTGAGACAAAATTAAGACATTCACTATAGTATGATATATTCATTACAAGAGTATATGTCAAAAGTTAGAAACGAGCATAAAAATCTCAATTTAAACAAAAACGTTAATTTTTTTTTTACCAAAACGATTAGAGAATTTGTATTAAGTGTGGACCAGCCACGAATGCGATTACAAAATGCCAGGGCCTCACTGAGCATCTTCCTGAGAGAGCTTAACACTGCTCCTGAATACACATGTATTTACCATATTCGGTAGTAGCTAACACTAACCAGCTAGTTCGGTCTTATTTAAAGCCTTGGCTCTATACAAAATGCCAAGATGTTGTAGAGGGCGTGAGTTACTTCAGACTTAGCGGCAAAACTAGCTTTCTGGATCATTCTTCCAATCTCGGTTGAGCTGGGCCATTTTCTCTTCCAGCTGCTTGACTCTCAGTTCAAACTCTTCTTGCGGGTTCTTAAGCTCCTGGTGAAGCTTGCTTAGCTCTTCAGAGAAACCAATCTTTGTAGTGGAAATGTCTTGCTCTAGCTGATCTAGCCTTCTACCTGCTTCTGATTCCAGGTTCTCCAGAAATTCTAATTGGTATTGCAGCATTTGCTTCAGATTATCTTGGTGGAAATGTCTTGCTCTAGCTGATCCAGCCTTCTACCTGCTTCCGAGTCTAGGTTCTTCAGAAATTATAATTGGTTGTGTCCATGATATTTAGTCGTTCCTCAAGACTCAGCTTCTTGCTTGTGTTGGCTTCCATCGCTTTGGTCGTCCCCTAAATCGCACTCGGTTCTTCAAGCTCGCAGACGGAGGATATCGCTGCGCAGGGATGAGTTGGTCTTGAGACTGCATCTTGTTTTAAACTCGCGCCCCTTGACCCGTATGATTGCGCCCTGGACTGCAGAGGGCGAGAGGTATGGGCAGAGGGTGCTCATGTCCTCGCCCTGTCTTCTATCCACATGGTCTTGGTACCGCCCCCTGTCGCTATCCTCCAATGGCACGGCTCTGTCTGACCGATCTTGGTCGAATCTCCTGTCGTCCTTGTGCTCATCCCATCCACTTGCTAGATATGCGCGTGAGGGATCTTGGATTACGGTATCTCCAAGAAGGACACCGTTCCATTGAGGATCAAGTTTCCTGGCGCTAGGAGCACGCCTTTATTAGCTTCCACATCAGCCTTCTCGTTCAACTTCCTCAAAACATAAAAAATCTCATAAGAGTTGAAGCTGGTGAGGAGGAGGCAAATTTTGCTCAGGAGATTATTTAGTTTGGTGTTTTGGGTTTGAGTCTGGTAGTTAATGGCCCTGACTATCAATCTGGAGTCACCAACGATGACCATTTCCAGGATCCCCTGCTCTTTGGCTTGCTTAAGCCCTTGCCATAGTGCCATGGCTTCTGCAATGTTGTTGGTCTCAGTACCTAAACCTAGGGCATAACTAATGATAATTTCTTCGCTGGGGCTCTCAATTATTCCCCCCCCACCTGCTAGCCCCGGGTTGCCTTTGGAGGCCCCGTCAAATGATAGGATGTAAGCCTTCCTTTCTTGCTTCCAATTATCAAACTCTTGTTTCTCTTTTCTTATTTCCCAATCCTCAGTGCTTGGAGAGATGGTTGTGACTTATTTTGCACTTCGAATTTTGAACTGGTCCAGCCAAAGGACCTCCAAATCGTCTGGCTTCCCTCTGTAATTAGACTGACATAAGAAATGGGCGCTCTCTCCAAAAAGTGCCTGAATGTTGGCTACCACTATGGGTGCGCTCCTTGCCTTGTCCCTGAAGATCCTACTGTTTCTTTCCAACCACAGATTCCACAGGATAAACTTTGGGAGGATTGTCCAAAGCGCAACGGTTTGACTTTGAGTTCGATGTTGGAATGGCTATAAATTATCCCAGTGCCGAAGGAGGCTTTGGATGTCTTCTGGAAAGTTGACTTCAGCTACTGATCCGATTGTCAGCCTCCACACTTCTTTAGAAAAGGCACAATTGAGGAGGAGGTGATTAGTAGTTTCTTCAGCTTGTTGGCAGAGTGGACACCGGTGGGGGCCAGCCCAACCTTTCCTTTGGAGGATTTCCCCTGTTAGAATGTCGTTGTGAGCAAGTGTCCAAATAAAAATGTCAATTTTAGGAATAGACTTGGCATGCCAAATCGCTTTCCATATGAGCGGGTTTTCTGGAACAATGGGGACCTTGAGCAAAATTTTATAGCCGTTAGCAGTGGTGTAGGCTTTGGCATTTCCCCCCCAGCCTCTCTCATCCTCCCCCTTCTTTTTCAACGGGGCTTTCCCCTGTCGGCAATGTTTGAGGATTCTCCATTCCCCTTCTAAATCCGGAGGTAAGTTGCTCACTGCCCACCCTTGCCACGACTGATGCCTGTCCTCGCCCCAAACTGAGATATCCGCGAGAGTCTTTAAATTTTGGGTTCCCATCTAGTTCTTAAGACGTCTCAGGTCCTGCCTCGAGTCAAGAGGGGGGTCTCCTAGGATAGATTCATTCCAGATTTTGATCTTCCTCCCGTTTCTTGGCACCCAGGTGAGGTGGGGAGTGAAGAGATGTAAGGCTTTTTTGCAGAGAGTTAAAAAAGGGGATCCTTTAGAGTCCCTATAAGGAGCTTCTAAGCAGCGATCCCTCGGCCCCTTAAAATACTTTTTCCATAGAGCTGATTTGCTCCAAGATGGTGCTCTGGAGATTATGTTCCACAACAGCTTTGCCCCTAGTGCAAGATTCTGTATGCGTGATTTTTTAAAATTGAGGCCACCTTCCAGAAGAGGTTTAGAGGCTTTTTCCCAACTTATCAGATGCAATTTCCCTCTGGACTGTTTCCCACCTTCCCAAAGGAAGTGTCTTTGCAGAGCTTCGATTTTTTGTATTGAGGAGCAAGGGGCTAGGAGCATCGAACTCTGGTAGATGGGCATGCTGGCCATAACTGACTTAATTAGGACAACTTTCCCTGCTAGATTGAGCCAATTCTCCCCCCAATTGGATATTTTCTTCTTGAGTTTGTCAATTAGATGGTTCCACTGAGTGGCCCTTGGGGTGGCCTTAAAAATTGGGACTCCCAGGTAAGTGAAGGACTCCCAATTGGTGCGACCTTCCATCCCTAGTACTCTTGCAATCCCGAGCATTTCGTTGCGCGTGATATTCCAGCCATATATCTTGCTCTTTTCTTTGCTTATTTCGCTTCCTGAAACTGAAGTATAAGCCTCGAGCTCTTCCTTAAACTGTTTTGCGATTATTGAGCTAGCTCCACCTAATAGCAGGGTGTCATCCGTGAATTGAGCGTGGTTAATGTATTTAACCCCTTGAGCTATTCTTAGACCCTACAGTATGCTTTGGGCTTGGGAATTCCCCAACTGATAGCTTAGAACTGATGCTTGAATTGAGTAAAGGAGGGGTGAGAGGGGGCACCCTTGCCTTAGCCCTCGAGAGGCCTAAAAGAATTTTGTTACTCTTCCATTTACCATGGGAGCTATACAGGGTGAGCCTATGCAGGCTTTAACCCAGTTGACAAAAGCTTGATCAAAACCAAATTTCTGCATGACTTCAAATAAAAAGTTGTGGCTGACTCTATCAAAAGCATTGGCAGGGTCGAGCTTAATGATCATACCTTTGTCCTTTCTCTGGATGCTTGATTGAAGAGCCTCTTGGACCAGGAGGATGTTGTCAGTAATGTGTCTGCCTTTAATGAAGCCTCCCTGATTTTCTGGGATGATATGGGGAAGAATTGTTTTCAATCTGTTTGCTATAATCTTAGTAAGGATTTTATAGCTAGTGTTGCAAAGTGAGGTCGACCTGAATCGGTTGAAACTTGATGCTCCTTTCTCCTTCGGGATGAGGGCCAGGAAGGCCGAGTTTGTGCTTCCTCCTAGTTTACTGCTTGACAGCGATCTCCTTATCATTTTTGTGAGGTCCGACTTGATTAGCGCCCAACAATGCTGATAAAATCTAGGAGTGAACCCATCCGGTCCAGGGGCTTTGTCCGGGTTCATTTGATCCAGGGCCTCCTTTATTTCTTGCTGCGTAACTTCCTTTAGCAGATTGCGGTTAGTTTCCTCGTTTATAAGAGCTGGGATGCTGGAGAGGGGGTACCTTTGGGGGCCTATGTTTGTCCTTTGCGGTTCTGTATAGAGGGCTGAGAAGGTTTCGAAAGCTGCTTGTTTGATACCTTCTGGATCTGAGATTATTGTGTCTTGAACTTGAATTTTTGTGACTGCCTTGTAATGTTTCCTTGCCTCTGCTTGCTTATGGAAGTAACTAGTATTTTTGTCTCCTTCCTTCAGCCAGAGACTTCTAGATTTCTGCCTCCAGTAACTCTCTTCCTCCCTGCATGCCTTGAACCATTGGCTTTGAAAAAGGACTTCTTGCTGCAAGTCCTCTTTTGTGATTTCTTTGCGTTCCAGTTCTAGTTGATGAGTCTCAAGGAGTTTTTAGGCCTCTCTGCGTGAGGAGGTTGGGTCAGGGCGGCTTCTTGCCCAAGATTTCAGGGTGAATTTTAACCTCCGTAGCTTCTCTTCCCATACATAGGAGGCAGATCCAATGACCTTGCCTGTCCACGTGCTGGACACTATTTTAAGAAAATCTTTATCTTGAATCCAGAACGGATTGAACCTGAAAGGGATGGGTCCCTTCCCTTGCTCTGATTTGAATTCTAACTGAATGGGCTTGTGGTCTGAAGCGTTGTGGGGTAGGATTTCTGCTAGAGCATTGAACCCCAGGGTTAGGTAAGAAATTTGGATGAGGAATCTGTCCAACATGGCAGCTATATGCCCCGGACCTAACCTCTTATTGGACCATGTATAGTGCCCCTTGATCGGTTTTATATCTATTAGCTCCCAGGCTGTAGTAATATCTTCCACCCATTCTCTGGCTGGGTCTCTGACTATAGTGCCACCTCTCTTTTCCTCTTGGCTTAGGGTTACATTTAGATCTCCACCTAAGATGATGTAATCTAGCTCGGTTTTTTGAAGAAATTCTTGGAGGGTTTCCCAACAAATCCTTTTTTCTTCTATGTGTTGCAGAACGTATATATTAATGAGATTTACCTGGATTCCGGAGTCTTTATGGAGGAGCAATGTGTGGATCCAGTGCATGCGGGTGTCTGAGTCGAGGAGTTCTATTTTGGTGGTGTTCCAGAGCGTGCAGAGACCACCTGATGCGCCCCTGGCATTTTCAGCTATTCCTTGACTTTTTTTCCAGGCGTTTCTTGAAGCTTTGAGAGAGTCCTGTTGACTCATCTTGGTCTCCTGGAGAAGTAGGATGTTCGCTTCTGAGGTTTTGATAATATCTTTGAGAGCTTCTTCTTTCCTTTTTCTACCAATACCCCTACAGTTCCAGGAGGTAAGCTTCATTAATTACCTTGGGGGGGGGGATGGCCTCCCTGGGAGGCTTTGAAGAGCTTCCTTGTTTTCCTTCCGTTGATCAGTTGCTTGATAGTTGGTTGGGCACCTTTTAGAACGTCCTTGTAAGTTTCTTGGTCTCTTTCGACTTTTTTGGATTTCCGGCCTCTTCCTAGTTTCTTTGGAGAGGCCCAGGCTTCACTTGCGCCTTCTGATTCACTGTCGGATGAGATTTCCCCTTCCTCTGTGCCTTGGGTCACTCCGATCCTTGGGGGGGATTTGATTGGCAGCTCGTCCTCTATTGGATTTTGTATTTCTCTGTTCCCAGGGGATTGGGTGCCTCCTTCAGCTTCTGCTTGGGCTTCCTGGGTCGACTTCCCTGGCTCTCCGCTGGTTTCCTGGTCCAGGCCATTGAAGTTGTTGACCGTTTCTTTGCCTTCTGGGTTCTTTTCTTTTGCTGGGGTTGGCTTGTCACTTCTTGGTGCTTTTGATTTCGGTTTCCCTTTCCTAGCCTGCTGCCAACCGTCTTCCCCTTCTTTCTCTGTACTTGGGTTTTTTGGGCAGTTCCGCTTGAAATGGTCGTATTCGTGGCAGCCTCTGCATTTGAAGGGGAGTTGCTCGTAGTTGAGATTTTGGAAGTGCTGCCAGTCCCCTACCGTTAGTTTCACCGCTTCTGGCAGGCCTACCTCCAGGTCCACCTCCACACAGATCCTTGCACAGAGTACTGGTCCTTTGGATCCACTTTATCTATGTAGTGTCCCAAGCCATTTCCAATAGCTTGGAGCGAAGAAGAGTTCTAGCAGTGGATTGGAAGGTTTGGTAGTCTTACCCAAACCGGGACATCTTTTGGTACTTCGGAGGCTGGATCGAAGCTAGGGGTCCATCGATTCAGATAGAGCCCTTGTGTGCCCATGGAATATGGTCTGTTTCTGAATATTAGATCTCTGTCCTCCTGAGAAATGAATTCAAAGATGAAGAAACCCCTCCCAACCGCGTAGCAAGTTACGCTATTTGTTATTAGAGGCCTCCAATTCCTTTCAATCCAGTTATCTGTTGTTCGGGACGAGGGCCATAGGCCCATGAACTGACCTACTAGGCCACGATCTGCAAGAGACAGCGTGACCTTCATAGGTTGGTCTGGGGGAAGAGCGATCTCAGGAACCACGTCCAGTTTTTTCACGAAGCTCGGAGGATCTGCAGGGGGGTGCTTCTTGCTGCATGTTGCAACAAGCTTACAAAAGGAAGAGGTCGGGGAGGGACGGGGCGACGGCTCCCCTCCACTCTAGCCAGGAATGAGAGTGATAGAGTCGAACCCTAGAACAGAGTGTGCGCGCCTTCACAAGTGGACAAACTCTCCGTGTCAAAAACAAAAAACGTTAATTTTTATCAAATGTTTACTTTCGTTTAAATTATGATTATGTGTTCATTCTTTTGTTCATTAGCAAAATTGACTATTTTGAATAATGTGTTCAATAATTCATCAAATAATATCTTGGTTGGTTTCTCATTTTCATGAAATCATTTGGTGATGTTAATTAATTAAATTCTTTTTTCATTTTGCATCTCATTTCAAAATAATAATAATCAAAG
>SNQJ01S0078582.1:30856-48296 GCA_010110895.2 Picea sitchensis
ATACTACAAATTGATGACAATTGTGGACTCATCAAACTAGTAAATATACTACAAATTGATAGCAATTATATTACCAACTAATGAATGAGATCAACTCAATAATGACAAAGATAGATACTGCTAAAATTTAGTAGTGTTATAAGGGACTATGAATAAACTACTATTAGTTACCTCCCCAAAAAATAATAGCCTATATATATGTTTTAGTTGTTTTTTATGGTAACAAATTAGCTAATTTGTACTTGTGGTCGTGTCTCCTCAGAAACTATGATAAAATAGAGTCAGTCTAGGTGGTGAAGGTTTGTGTGTAGATGGGGCTTTGATGCATGAATGTAACAAAATAATGTTTTAAATAACATATTGAGAAGAAAATCATTAAACCAACAATAACTACTAAGTGTCCTTGGTAGATGTCAATAAATGATAAGAGTGAAACATGAACATATGTATGCAATAATAGACTACATGTGCTCTCGATCATATTTGGGATTTGTGGAATACATCCTAGAATTAAAAGTGTGCTAACTAGGGAAACTCGTTGTAGGAAGAGTTCTATCATCAAATTAATGTAGGAGTAACTTAAATATGGTGAGGCAAGTCATCTAGATAAGTTGGAATATGAGGAAATTTTAGTTGGCAATAGGTTCAAATACAACATGATAGAGGGAGATATTGATTTTATATGTTTGTATAGGAAACATAATTGAAGGAACGTGTCGTAGTTATGATAATATACCAAAGGTACCACAAAATCCATTCGAATGTTTTGAATCTAAAAGAGAACAACTTGAAATTCTTATCAGATCCTTTGTGAGCTATAAAACTCATGGAAGTGTTTGTATCCTTAAATTGTTTGACAATGTTATGGTGGTGGAAACTTCCATTGGCTTTGATAGGGAATAGCGGTCGAATTGATCCCCCTAAGTTCAATAGGTTCAAGTAGACAGGCATTGAATATAGTTCCAAAGGAAATGGAGTTAAAGGGAATGCTAGTGGATTAGTTAGGCCCAAAAACAAAATGATGGGAAAATTGAGTTGGAGATGGTCGCAAGGACTATATAAAGAAGTCATGGCATGTATGATCTCTTCTTTTTAGTAAAATATCATGGTTGAAAGGTAAGAGTATATTTTTACATGGAAGGATATAATGACTCTACAACACCTAAGTTTGTTACGGGGTTTTTCTCCTATGACCTTGGGTCATGTCACAGCAAAGAGAGACCATATGTAAAAGACAAGGCCTATCCTCACACACAACAACGCTATAAGAAAATAACTACTTTGAGGAGATAAGGAGATAAAAAGATAAGGACAGGCCTCACACCTTGTATCCTACATCTGATGTAGATCCTCTCTCTCCACCTTTGATTTTTCTCATGATCTCTATTGGTATCAACCTGCAAAAAGAGACTGATTCTATGCTGCAACAAGGTAGTTATGAATTCAAATCATACATATAATGTGTAGAAATTCATGCATATGAAGTAAAATAACATATATCAATAGACTGAATCAATTTACACATGTATGGAGGGAAAGAGAACTCTTTTATTGAAAATGATGTAAGTGGGTAGTTACAACCTGACTCTAACCATCCACACTGCCTCGAATGCAACCACCCAGGTTTCTCCACTAGTCCTTCAAGCATCAATTCATCATGATGGTTCTTCCTCCAATGACTCAGAATGGATAGGAACACAACCTACAACCACATATGGGAGAGGCGGGAATGTTAGAAAACAAGTTCTAGATCAAGGGGATGCTACTTAGAGGATCAAGGAAAGAAGAGAAGCTTGCAAATTTGTCGGCATAATCTTGAACCTAGGTTGTCCTCCTCATCCATGCCCTCAAAGGTGTCTTTATACCATCCTCAAGGGGTTGAGGTGGTTGAATTTTGTTGTGTATGGGCCAAGGGAAGTTTGGGAACGAGCCCAGCTGAATACTCTGCCCGAAAATGTGGAATATTTTTATTTTTCATATTTTTTTAGGGCATCTGAGAGTTGTAAACTAGCAAGGCATGGAAATCCTTGGTTTTCACATGGGTGACCCACGGATGGGAACAAAAATGCTTTTTTTAGATGAGTTTGATGAAGGAAGATGGGAATTAAGTTATAAATATAGGGAAAAGGGATAGACCATATCACAAATGCAATTGATGTGGCAAATTGTGGTATAACAGATGCCCCCTAATGTGTGAGGTTAGAAGGGAAACCGATGGCCGTAATACATTATAAATCTGAGAGGTGAGGATGCAATGAAGTAGATTCAATGAAAGTTCTCGAACAATTGATCCAAGAACAGAAACAATCAATAAAAATCAAGTAAGAGTATTCTCTTCCCAAGTCGGGCATACCCATGCTTAGGAGTTATGTAAGCATAGTTGTAAAATCAAGTACAATGCAGGTCCATGGAATATATGAAAGTATGATTGATGTCCTTGGCCATGAACAATACACAGTGGATCTGTGTGATATATATAAATTAGAAATCATGGCCATGAGGAATACATAGTGGATCCATGTGAAAAGTAGATCATAGCCATGAATGAATACACAATGGAGCTTTGTCTCAAAATCAAAATCAAAGGATATCTGGAACCAATGGAGTGAACAAGTTGACCCTATGCAAGTACCAATGACTGAGGGGTGGTACAATATGTCGGGTAGGAGCACAAAAGAGGTGATGCTCGTACTTCACATGAAGTCTTCAAAACGCTCTGTCGAAATATAAGTCTACACCATGTAAATAGATGTGCTGGGTCAAACATAGTGAGACACCGTTTGATTACTGGTCATTGATTTATACCATTAACAAATGTGAGATGACCCACTGATGATGATAATGGGAATCAAGGTACCATGGTACAATCTAACAAGTGTGAATAAATGAATTGGTGTTAAACAACTGATAGAATCTATCGATCAGGGGACATTGATTTATTCCCACTCTCAATAGTGAGGGAACCTCCCACTGATGACTACAAGCCCCAAGGTACCACAAATAAATCTAGATCCTTGTCCCAGAGAAAGATGTGATGGAGTTGATAGGAAAAGATCCACTGGAAGGAAGGCATTAAGGCATCCTCCATCATCCAACATGAGAGATAGCAGAAGGCCAAATATTCGAAAGGACTTAGACGAAAAGATTGTAAGGACCACACCGAGGTACAAATTCTTGCTGGTGGGTCTGCTCTTATCGACTCCGACACATTGCTCTAAGAGTATGACCTAGAGTTTCATGGATGTTGAGTTGCATTCAGATGAGGCGATCCTTGAAGCTATGATCTGACCACACCAAGGTATGACTCCAACATGCACTAGATGAAATAATGCACAATAGATTCTCTCTGAATAGTAGCCATTAATGGAGACTACTAAAAAATATGAGGAATCCATCAATGGGGTCAAGTGGAAACCAAGGTACTTCATGAATCCCTATGTGTGATTATTGTTGTTGGTGTCGAACACAAGGGAAACTGATCAGTCGATGACCAATAATGGTTTGTCATCTGTTGAGCGCAAGGTCACCTATCAATGAAAGAAATAGGCCTATCGTGCAAGTCTAGGTCATACTCTCAGAGAAATGTGTCGGAGTCGATAAGAGAATACCTGCCAGAAGAATTCAATGGGGACCTTATATACTAGCACGAGTGATATACAAAGATACTTGTGATGATGATATGTACTTGACTGACATAGGAAGGCCAACTTGAAAGGTCAGGGACTTTCTGCAAAATGGTCGACTAAAGTTAACACTTCCCTTGAACAAAAGCATGAAACATTATGTGACTTAGGAAACATGGATTATAAATTGGGAGACATTCATGATATAGGAGGCATCATCAAACGCTCCATATGGTTGGAAGAATAACCAATCGGAAAAGATTATGCTCAATAGCGATAAAAAGTCTCCTAAAGCCATACTAAACCCAAAAGACTAAGAAGCCCTTTCAAAATGTTACTCGAGGAAGCCCTCGAGCGATAGAGGAACGAGATGATGGACAACTTTACACAAATCCTTCAATGCTTGCTGACAAACGACGCATCTACCTCAAGCGAAGGCGTCGCCCCCTTCAAGGTACCGATCAATTTTGATATTCCTATATTTGAAGGTCAAATAGATGCAGATGGTGTAGATAAATGGTTAAACTTTCTAGAAGGGTATTTTTTTGTCCACAACTTTTTCGATAGAGAAAAGATTACATTTGCGCTCCTCAAGGTCGTCCCCCATGTCAAATATTGGTGGGAGACTTTCTATGAGCAAAAGGAAATAAAGGGATCCATATTATTTGTAGTTTTATCCACTTGGGATTCCTTTAGAGATTTTATTAAGGAACAATACTACCCTCTTGGAAGTTATCATGACTTGTATACAAGATGGACTACACTGCGGCAGGAAAGAGATCAAACAGTGCCAGATTTCACCAATGTCTTCCATACCTTACGCACCAAGATGGGTATCAAATATTCTGAGTGACATCTAGTCCTCAAGTACCACGATGATCTGCATAGATACATCCAGACAGAAATGGAGTTTATGGACATCTCTTCCTTGGGCGTGTCGTATCGATATGTTGTTAAAATCGAGCAAAAGCTTAAACAAAATACATGGTAGTTTGGGTCTGGGAACCCCTCATAGCAGAAGTAGGGCAAGGGCATCCCCAAACCACAAAACAAATGGAAAATCAAAGATGGACAGCCTTAGGACAACCAGTCTAAGCTAGAAACAAAGAAGGACAATGGAAAGACAAAGAAAGTCACCACGAAGTGGTGCGACTTCCATAAGAGCCCCTGGAATAACACTATTGATTGTTGCTCAAAGTAGTCATTGGTGCCAGAGGTGAAAGCCTGTAAATCAGATGTGGGTTCCGACTCAGAGTCAGAACTAGAAAAGGGGAGATATATTATTGATGCGAAACCGAGTGCCACCGTTGCTACCACCAAGATCCCGCCTGATGAACCTGATGAGCCAGAGGAAGGCGAGTGTCTCTTTCATTCATAGATATGAGTGAAGGGTACTCCACTGCACTTCATCATTGATAACGATAGCTAGAAGAACCTCATCTTAGTGGAGGTCATCAAGCGGTTATCCCTACTAACAACGTCGCACCCACATCCATACACCATCGGATGGCTCCACCAAGGAAGTGATCTTCGCGTTAGCCAACAATGTCATCTACCATACAACATCAAGCCCTTCAAAGATGAGGTATTGTGTGATGTCGCTCCCCTTGAAGTTTGTGAAGTTCTTTTGGGCCAACCTTATTTATGGAAACGTCATGTTGTATATGAGTCTAGGAAATCTTTGGGTTCTCCCAAGATTGTGTCAGCTACTAGTGAATTGTTGGATTTCGACACAAGACCCAGTGAATGTATGTGAATTCTTTCTCAGTTTCCTATTACCTTAGGTGGGAAGATTGTTCTAATCGATATGTTAGTGGTGCCAAGCCCTTTAGACTTTAATATGCTTCTTGGGCATGATTATGTTTATGTTATGAATGATATGGTGTCTACGCTCTTTTGTGTGATGAAATTCCCTCACAATGGAAGCATTGTCACTATTGATCATCTTTCACCTGATAATCACCATGCTATTTGATTTCAGCTCAGTATTCCCCATTGTGTGTTCCTAGTGTTTGAGTAGACTCTTCCCCACCACAGGTGAATTATGTGGCATCTTATCCTCGGTGTTCAATTGCTCCTGAGATGGTATTTTTACAGTTATGTTTTCCTTCTTGACACAAGATCTCGAAAATTGATTGGGTTTTTTATCCAATAGGGGCATGTGATCCTTCACTTCCCCCTTTTGTTTCGAGGGACTGTATTTTTCCTCTTGAGTTTGATCTTGTTGTTTGTAAGACCTCAAGCCCTGGTATTTGTGAGTTGTTGAGCCTTGATTTCATGGATGTTGAGTTTCCTTCATATGAGGTGATCCTTGAATATGTGGCAGTATGCAATGGAGAAAATCAAGTATGATGACATATAGAACCTTTTTTTCTTTCTGAAATTTTCCAAATGAAAAGATAATTCAATGGAGATAATATTTCCCCAATCAAATATTGTTTTTTCATGAATTGAAAACTACAATATATAGAGAGAGAGCTTGGAAATAGTAGTTGTAGACTCTTGTCTGACTACTCTAGCGAATAACTACACCATTTCTCAATAGATATTTTTTAATGAACTGACCTAAAAGCTTGAAAGGTCCTATGGAACAACTGTTTGGTCTTCAAGACATTCTCGCAGAATCTCCAATCCTTCATTTTTTGTCCTTAGAAATTCCTTGGCTTCATCACCTTTGAAATTTGTAATTGGCTTAGGGAGCCTGGGCATCCTCTTGAAAACTGAAGGCTCTAAGGAAATAGGAGACTCCCCTTGCAACTGAATTATTCTCTTATTCTTGTTGAATTTATCAATGCACCATGAAATCAACTCCTTGAAATCGTAGACTTTTAGAACGCAGCCTACCAGAGCAATTCCCCACGTCTAAATCTTGTTTGAACTCTTCTTAGGAAGTGGAAATGAAGAGTAATATATGTATGTCATCGACCACTGAAATCTTTGATCTTCTCATCCGATTAATTTGATGGTATCTCCACGGAACTGTTCCTTTCTTCTAGTTGTCATATTTAATCAAGGTGACATATTAATATACAGTTCTTTTCAAAATGTTATTATAAAAGTAAACCTTTTTACTTTAATATGCTTCAGGGATCTTGATTCAAAAGATCATTAATACGAATTAAATTTAGAATTGATGAGGAATTGTCTTTAGAAGATCGACATTAATGATGAATTTTAACACTTAACTAGTTTTAGTCATTTATGGGAGATTTGTATTAAATGTACATCGAAGAACGTGATAAAATAAGACATGGATTACTATGGGACGATGGGTAATCAGAATGGTGGAACAATGGGGTAGTGGAATGGCAGGGTAAGAGCATGGCAGGGCAGTGGGATCAAGAATATATGGAGGAGTAATGAAATTGTCGCAGACCCATAGACCCATGACAAGACTTAAAGAATTTGACTAAGTGTTGAGAGATAATTGAGTTATAAACAAGCAGGATAGTGAGAGTATGGAGAAGAGTCATAACATCTTGCGGACCCACGGTAATTCATGGATAATTTGGCTACTTATAAGAAGTGGAACGGGACGGTGGGGTCATGGGTATGGGCAAGATGATCGAGAGATAACCTAGACCTGCTGTGGAAATTTTTGAAAAGTTTCTAACTATAGGTGAAAAATAGAGGCATCAAAAATTGATGGTGTATTTTGGGGGTCGCAGAAGTTAACCAAGACTAAAAATATGCATTGTGAACCCGCGACAAACACACAAAAAATTCTAAGTATGGGAAAACAATGAAGCAAATATACAAGAGATATTACACAAGACTCAACGCATTTTAGGATCAACAACTGGCTCCAACTATGGGACAATAGCCCCCTCTGGGTTACTGAGAATCCATAATCTTAATCATTGGGCGATGGAGTCAGTCTGAGAAAATAAAACGAAGAAAAAAAAAAGACTTGAGAAACATGTACAGGGAAAGAAAACTATATACAAATGGTGACTGAGAATTTTTAGGAGAATTTTTTTTTTTGGTGTTTCCCATTGACTAGCAACATCTGGACTGTGCCTTTCATGTCTTTTAACAAATTCGAGTTGTACCCAAGAATTTTTTCAATCGTAAAGGGACCAATCCAAAGCACTTCAAACTTTGTATGCTAGGATGGTTTTTCTTTTTCCTTGTTCCATAACAACACCAACTGACCCTTTTGAAAATCCTTTGTTGATGCACTCTAATCAAAATGTCTTTTGATTGTTTGTTGTATTTGAATCATGTTTCTCAATGCCTCACTTCGATGTTATTCCAAATGTATCAACTGATAATATCTTCTTCGTAAGGGGTAGACTTGTTCAACATCTTTTGTATTCACAACATAATTCAGGGCATTTAATTCCAAATTAATAAGCATTTTTGCTTCCTTTCCATATACTAGGATATGTGGTGACAATCATGTACTATATTTTGGTCTAAGTCTATTGGCCCATAATGCATTCATCAACTTGATATGTCAATTCCTTTGGTTTATAGTGATTATCTTTTTGAGAATCTTGATCAATGTTTTATTTGTAAACTTAGCCAAGACATCCCCTTGGAGATTGTAATTTGATTATCGACTGATGATAATATCGTATTCCCCACAAAAAAATATGAATTTTGAACCAATGAATATTTATCCATTATCAGTTATGAGTATTTCTAGAACTCCAAATCTTGACAAAATATTATTGAGGAAAGTGATCAATTCTTAAGAGTCGTATTTTTTCATAGTTGTTGCTTCTTGCCATTTTGTGAAGGTTGCAGTAAGAATATATGAGTGAATTTTGTTGGATTTTGGATTGATTGGTCCAATTACATCTAGTCCCCACTGTGTGAAAGTTCTTCAATCGTTATAGGTTGCAATGACATTGTTGCTTTCTTCATGTTTCCTGAAATTTTTGTACAAGAGATGTATTTTCTAATCAATGAGTAAGAATCTTTATATATGGTGGGCCAATAATAACCATCCCTCATGATTATGTGCCCAATTTTTATTGGTGCAAAGTGTCTACCACAAATACCTTCGTGAAACTCTTGTAGAACCCTTCGAGCATTTGTGGAATCAATACATCTAACAACATTCCATCAAAATTTCTTTGAAACAAAACTTCAACAACTAATTCATATTTATTGGCCTTCATTTTCAATGACCTTCTTTCTCTCAAAGACATACCAATGGGAAATTGACCAGACTTCAAACAAAAGATAATGTTTTTGTACCATTCAAATGTCGATAATGATGACTCTGGCTAAATAGATATATTTTCATTCATTGCATTAATTAATGTCATTAACTTACATAATCGTTGTCCTTTGAATTCTTTTTAGAGACTAGATTTCGATATCATACTCTTGAATTTTGGCAAGCCAATTTTCCCATTTTCCTTCTCTATGTTGTTGACTAAGCAGAATATTTACTAGGGAAGTTGGGACATAAGCTATGACATGAGATGATAAAATATATTTCTTGAAATGTGATATTGTTTTAACCAAAGAAAGGGCTTGCTTTTCTATCTCTGAATCTCTTAGTCCACAGTCATGCAATATTTTTCTCATGAAACCGATTGGTAATTCTTCTCCTTTTGAATTTATTTGTCTTAATATGGAAGAAACAGTCTCTTCTAAAACAAAAGAATACAATATGAAATCTTTATCGAAGATTGGGTTGGCAAGGACTGGAGTAATAGTGATTGCATACTTAATTCTAGTAAATGTTGCTTGAATTTCCCGAGTTCATTCGAATTTTTGGTCTTTTTTCAACAATATATTGATCGGCTTCACAATTGTAGCATAGTATGGGAAAAATCTTTGTACAAATTTATCTTACCTAAGAAAGACGGAACTTCCTTTTTATATGTTGGATGACTCAAATCATGAATGGACTTGATTCTTTATGAATCTATATATATTCCTTATTTACCTACCATATGTCCCAAAACAATTCTTTCTGATATTGCAAACAAACATTTCTTAGGATTCAAAGATATACCATACAATTTGTATCGTTCAAAAACTTCTCTTAAATGCTTGATGTGCTCTTATTTTAACTTTGAATGAATAGTCAAATCATCTTGATAATCAACCATAAACTTCCCAATCAAATCTTTAAAAGCATGATCCATTTCCCTTTAGAAATTTGCCCCATCTTTTTTCAACCCAAAAGGCATGTGAACATAATCATAAGTTTCCCATGGTGTAACAAAAGCAGTCTTAGGTCTATCTTCNAATAGTGATTGCATACTTAATTCTAGTAAATGTTGCTTGAATTTCCCGAGTTCATTCGAATTTTTGGTCTTTTTTCAACAATATATTGATCGGCTTCACAATTGTAGCATAGTATGGGAAAAATCTTTGTACAAATTTATCTTACCTAAGAAAGACGGAACTTCCTTTTTATATGTTGGATGACTCAAATCATGAATGGACTTGATTCTTTATGAATCTATATATATTCCTTATTTACCTACCATATGTCCCAAAACAATTCTTTCTGATATTGCAAACAAACATTTCTTAGGATTCAAAGATATACCATACAATTTGTATCGTTCAAAAACTTCTCTTAAATGCTTGATGTGCTCTTATTTTAACTTTGAATGAATAGTCAAATCATCTTGATAATCAACCATAAACTTCCCAATCAAATCTTTAAAAGCATGATCCATTTCCCTTTAGAAATTTGCCCCATCTTTTTTCAACCCAAAAGGCATGTGAACATAATCATAAGTTTCCCATGGTGTAACAAAAGCAGTCTTAGGTCTATCTTCCTCAATAGAAAGTACCTGATTATATCCCAAAAAAACATCCAACATAGACATTAAGGACGAACCAGTAATTTGATGCAACAACATCTCCATGTTGGGGAGCGGGTAATTATCTTTGATGCTTGCTTTGTTTAGATCTCTAAAGTCGACACAAAGATGAATTTCCCCACTCTTTTTTCTAACTATAAAAGGATTTGAGAGCCACTATGAATGTTTGATCGAAAATATTATTCCATCCTTCTTTAACTTTTCCAATTCTACTTTTACTAAAGGAATCAAATTAGGATTTATCATTCTTAACTTTTTCTTAATAGGCTTCGATCCTTCTTTAAGTGGTATAGTGTGTTGAAAAATGGACTTATCGTATTCCTTAAGATTGTCATAAATCCAAGAAAAAATATCATATAATTCTTTCAACAAAGAAGTGTATTGATCAATCCATCATATAACTGGTACCAAGATTTATATATTTGGGAGAATCATATGTACTGATGTTGATCTTTTATGTCTCTTGGACTTTTCTAACAGATACTTCTTCCTTTAAATATGGGATTTTTGTTTGATCATCCCTTGTGAGAAGAGATTCCAAACTGACACAATCTTTTGAAATAGCTACAACATTTTGATCATCAAGACTTTGAGAAGCATCACTTGAATCAGTGAGAAAATCAGTAACATGCCCATCATTTTCAAAGACTTGCAAATAGTCTTGATTGTCAGCTATTGAAGGCCTGAAAATTCTTTTAATATGAAATGTATTCTGATTTTCGGAATCATCTGGGTTGAAGAGAGATGTTGGCACTGCCAGTGAATCAACCTTTTGATTCTTATCTCACGGGATGAAAGAGATATTGAATGAACTAAAAGAGTCCATGAGTTCACATGCTCTTTTTGCATAGTGTTTTACCTTTTCTTTTTTGAGTTTGTATTTATTTTTTATATGATTTATGACCAGTTCTGAGTCACTGGTTATTATCGAATTTCCACTTTCATTTGGAGTGCAAGAATCATTCCTTGTATTAGTGCTTCATACTCTACTTTGTTATTGGTACATGAAAATTCCAGTCTTATGGTGTGTGGATATATACCAGACTAAGGGATTTTAAAAACAATACCTACTTCATTTCCAGAATTAGAGTAGGCACCATCAAATGACATCTTCCAAAAACCCTAAAAATAATTTTCTTCCTCTTGCTTTAGAGGGTTAATTTGTTCTAAACTGAATACAGCATAATTTATGATTCCAACATCGATATAATTCTGCATTATTTCGTTCTCTTTCTTTCTTAATGATATGGGATTTCTACTTTCTTGAAGAACTCTAACCATAGTTCCATCTTTTTTAGGAATCATCATGCAACTTCCATCATTCATGATATATACTCCAACTAATGAACACGATTCTCTCCCTAATACAACACCATAATTTGGAGGTAAGTCTCTCCCTAATACAACACCATATGCTTTGGGGGTATTTCTATGTGATTTTGTTGGGTTCACCTTTTTCTGGTCCACACTTGCTCGCGTACCATCCTTCTTAACACCAGGGAGTTTTAGACCCAAGGTTCATCCAAAGTTTTCCAACAAAACCCCAAAGCATCACCATATCAATCCTCGGTCAAGGTCGAGGAAGGTCTCACCCGAGATGCAGAGTGGATCACAGAGACCATAAGGTCTTGTAACATGGATGAATGATTAAACATACAAAACATTACTACAATTGGCATCCATGTAACTAAGATCTGATAATCTATTTAGGACTAACAATTAAAACTATACACACACATACTCAACTCATTCATAACATACACAAATTAGATCAAAACTACCATATCTTTATTACTAGAAGCATTTCGTCACATTAGAGATATACAATGTGCTAAACACTTGCCTATGACATCCATGGAACTTCATATCTTTACTATATAAAACAATGGAAATACAACATAATGTGTCATGTGCCTTGCCTTAGGACTTAGACATATCCAAGACACAAGAATATATTCAAAACATCGCAAGATTATAGCAAGCTCAGAGTGAGCTCGATATTGGTTACTAAGCTAACTCAAAACTCTCTAACTAGCCAGATAGCCAACTAATGAACTAACTCTCGTTATGAGCTTAGAGCTCATTTTTATATTTTTTGTTACCGGGGAGCGTTGTCTCTTTCTGCTCTAATCCACTCTCTTGAATGATCCAACTACCTCGCATGCTTTTGGTGCCTACCAACGCTCCACATAGACTTTTTGTATCAAGGGAAATCTTAATTTCCTAGCCAGCGCATCTTCTGGTTTCCCCATGTCTTTGTATGTTGTTGTCAATAATCATTCAGGGAGATTTCTCAGTGATTCCTTTCTTGATTTCGGTGGAAATCTTCTTGGTTTCTAGAACAACTAAAAAAACTCATATTGACGCACACTTGGTAGTCTTTACACTAGGTGTGCTTCTAAAAAAACTCGGTTTGATGCGCACTCTATGGAATTCCAAGCGCATTTCCTTAGGTGGGCATAAAACTATGGAATGAATGTGCACAACTTCATTTGTGGGTGTGTGCAAAACTAAACCCAAAACTTAGGGTGCCAACAGGCCCCCTCCACTATTATTTGGCTCGTCCTCAAGCCACCTGTTGCATATTATTTAGGTGGATAGTTGGAGCAAGAGAAGATCATCGTTCTTCAGAATAGTTGTGATTTCACCTAGTTGCTCAAACCAAAACCTTCACCGGTGCCTATGGAAGTCAATGAGCGATTTTTTTAAAGTCCGCCATCAAGCACCAACTAATGAAAAGAAGTGAGGTTTCCTCAAGAGAGAGCATTGTTATTTGTTGTTCTTGTTAATGCTAGGGTAACCAGGTTGAGTCAGACATCGTGTTTTCTCAAATTCAAGAGCATTGTGGAGCGAAGAGGATATGTGGGAGTAAGGGTAGTACCAAGGGGATGGAAGAAGTGGATTTATCCCAGGCTTGTGGATTCGAGAAGAGGGAAGAGGATGATTGACGAGAGGAGGGATCCAGGAGATTCTATGAGTATGGTCTTGTCCAATCAGCAAAAGGGGTGAATCATAGAGATAATTGAAGCAACACCTAGCTGAGAGGGATGATAAATTATCGAATTGATGATAAATGATTATAAATGGTTGGCTAAGCCACACCATATGAGGGGAGCGAGAGAACCGCAACGAGATGAGAAAGGAAATCATGATGGGAGTTGGTAGAGAATTACGCTAGCTCGTAATCGAGGGCATGGAATATATAGTTGGGAGATGGTGGGGACAGGGAGGAAGGAGGACACAAAAATGTGAAGGAAAGGATGGCTTGACTGGCATGAAGGAAGTGACAGTAAACTGCAA
Source organism: Picea sitchensis (assembly GCA_010110895.2). NCBI lineage: Eukaryota > Viridiplantae > Streptophyta > Pinopsida > Pinales > Pinaceae > Picea > Picea sitchensis. The sequence continues at coordinate 44,580 of SNQJ01S0078582.1, forward strand.
AGGATGGGGGGATCAATATTGTAGATCGACCATACTAGAGAGGGTTATTAGAGAATGTGATACTAGAAACCAATGCATACTTGTGGCATGTGAAAATGACTCAAATGGGATTATTTTCCTTTCTCGGAGCTAAAGCGTCAGGAACTTCACCAACCCCCATGTGACATGTACATAAAGAACACCCTATACATGTTGGAAAAAACGTAGTTGTACTTGGAAATCTCGATGATTTGTACCCTATGTTGCTTGATTGATATTGCTAAGTGACGGTGATGAATACTTGCATTGTCAAAATGAAAATTATGTTGACTATGAGCTGTGTTAAATACTACACAACCTATGCTAATATTATTGTATCGATCCATATAGCTTACAAAATATTAAATGGTGTTTGACTCTTGAGGGTCTTAGTACACCTTCAACTTGATACCATTGATGAGACCTTTGAGTGGTTGTCCTTGTAGGGTTTCCAGCTTGGAACCACCTGCTTCACTGATGTAGACTAGCCAAAACAAACGCAACCAACGTATGCGTATCTTTCCAGAATGTTGTAAATATTTGTTTTCATATAAAAAAACTAAAGATCCTGGCTAAAGGATTTTCTAGCGGATGTTACGGTCTTGCTAGGCCTTCTTTAGAATCCTCTTAGGAGACCTTGGGATGTATCAATGATATATTGGCTACATATATTTGGATACCCTCTGTCCTTCGAAAACACTCATATATAGTCAAATGTCGATATTTTCTTTGAATCTCTCTTACATGAATTCTTCAATATCTTCCTATTTGTGATATGATTCTCGATGTGCAACCCACCAGCTTGCAGGAATCCTTATCAGTATTGAGTCAAGTGCACGAGGCCATTGGTACTCGGGAATGTGTTGTGTCCATGCAATTAATGTGTCCACTAGATATGACCCATAATACTAATAAGAGCCAAAGTCTTCCACGCACTCTTATGTCGAGATATGTGCGCACCTCCTTGTTGACACCTCGTAAAGCTTATTTTTCCATCTATCTAGATCATCCTCGAAATTTGTGTCATAAGATTTGACACAGCCAACTTAATTCACCATCTGCGGTGGGGTTGATGTAGTCCTACCTACGCCTCATGACCTTGTAAATATTTTCAATGCTCGAGCTTCACGCATCCTCATCTACAAGCTCATTGTAGTGGTCTCCCTCATATGGGAACAATGGGGCTACCACATGTATGGTATAAGTTTCGAAGGACATCTACCTCTTCTTCAAGTTTAGCACCGCATTATTTTCAAAGGCCCATTCAATCCCCAACAATGAAGGATATGGATCAGACTCATCCATGATCTCGATGACTTCAAAATCGACCTTTGTCTTCACCCCTTCTATGTTCACCTCTCCTTTCTCCAACCGACCTATGGGGTATATCTTGTATTGATTGGCTAATTGTAGTTGGATGGGTGAATAGACCAACTTAGGCTTACCCATCACTTCCCAATACTGTTTGGGTAAAATTTTCACATCAGATCCTAGGTCCAACATGCCTCCATCCACGTCGTACCCACCAAGATCTGTTGTCATCTTAAACTCTCGATTAGTGTGCTTTTGCTTGCTGACCTGGCATACATCCGTTTCTGGCAGCAGAGTTGATATGGTGGTCTCCTCTCCTTATTATTTCATACAAGAAATTAATATTTGGGTCCACTTACTTCCAGCTTCTGGATCTTTAAGCAAGCGAAAACAACAATCTAAGAAGGTATTGACCTGATCTTCGACTTCTACCATGCGACCTAGGTCGTGCATGGCTTCTGCGTGCATTGTGCATTGCAAATATTCCTGACGTTGTTCTTCATAACCCTTTTTCTCAATGCATCACATCATATTATTTTTGTGTGCTTCTTATATCGATCTTTGGGTTGCTCATTGTATTTCCTCACACCCACAAGCCTCCTCCAAAACCATTTACATCATGCATTGTAATTCTTCACGCACGCAAGATTCTTCTAACAACCTTTGCATCGGCCGCTACACCTCTTAGCGGATCTGTACTTCTTATATCAACCTTTGTGTCACCCTGTGCACTTCCTATTGGATTTGTGCCTCTTCAAGAGACCTCTGAGTCACGCATTGCAGCTCCTCACAAACTCTTTCTTATTCAAGGGCTCTCTGCGCATTGCGCGAAAATTGATTCTGGTGAGCAACATCAAACTTTGGAGGGGGTTGGGGTGCCTTCCTGATCTTTCCATCTAGTTGTTTACCCGAGCCTTCACCGTGATCTAAGTATGCCCATGTCTTCACCCCTCCACGGGTTACTACCCAAACGTTTACTTCCTCATTCTTCTTCTTCTTTTTTCATAGCTCGACATGCACCATGTTATTGTTGGTATTCTTGTCCTCCCACTTCTTTAGTAAGTCGGGACAGTTCTCAATTACATGTTCAGGACTATAACAATATGTATAGTGCACACCATTGGTACATTTGGGTCAAATTTTGACGACGCATTCGTAGAAATTGCCTCTTTAAATTGTTGGGAGAACGAAAAACAACGGACCCCCTCAAACGTCATTTTACATGATGTCACTTTTCTGAAGTCGTAGATATTGTCTCTTTTGCGACGTTTGATGCAGACATGTTTCATCTTGGACTTCACTGTCCAAACCCCATATAGACGTCACTACATCAATGCCAGAGAGATCGAAATTCTAATGTCCCATTTCGTCGGTCTCCATTACGGAGACGAAATGGCAGTGACGCTTGGAATGCCTCAATATCGGCGACCATTAACGTTTGTATTCCGACGTGTATGCAATCTCGCTTACGACGTGAATGCCATAGGATTTTCAACATGTATGCAATATCACTTGTGACGTGAACGCCATGGGAGCGATGTTATGTACATCAGAAGACCGATGGATGGTAACGTCGAAACACCAATGGTTGGTAACGTCGGTGGACCAATAGGTAAGATATATATCAACAACGTGGATGCCATGGGAGTGATGTTATGGATGTCGAAATACCAACGACCTGTTTAAAAAATAAATAAATGAATGAATGAAAAAAAGGCATCAGAAGAAAAATCAAGCATTATGACTTAATATAGATCCCTAGACAAAATCAAAGTCAATAACTGATATCTAATCCTTTAGAATAATGATCTTCTCAATCAAATCAAGTGCCCCATGTTTATTAGTAACATTGATTTGAAGTTAGGGTATCACCATGTGCTAATGGAGTAAAATGATGTATATATATATATATATATAGAGNNGAGAGAGAGAGAGAGAGAGAGACTTCTGCATTGCCTAAGAGAAAGTTATGTAACCATTGATCGTGGAGTTATATGGAAGTAGTGTCTCAACATATCATATACTCAATTATGCAAGTTTATGTATGAGGGTAGGTTAATTTAGCAAAATTCTATAATACCACATAGAGGTACTCTTCTGTAACACCAAGTCTGCATACCACTACTCTGCATTTGGTTGGGCAGAACATGTCTCAAAATTATTCTCACTTGATTAATGGTAGTGATATTTATATCCCATTAAAATAACTCATTTCATGACCTCATGGAAGTCCATGTTTGAGTGAGTAGTTTTTTTCTAAAATGTTTAAGGCATGGTTTCCAAATAGACTTATGAGAGTTGCCATTATAGACAAAGTTAATAATTCAATGAATGCCTCAAATCCATGGTAAAGACAAAATTATACAAACAAAAAGAGAATCTATCAGT
>SNQJ01S0078582.1:48306-68291 GCA_010110895.2 Picea sitchensis
GGGGTCTCCAACTTCTCATGGCCATAACTCTCTAACCGTGAGGAGTTATGTGACATTCTACAAACCACCGGAAATGGAATGACAAGCACTATACATATAAGATATTTTCCCTGACAAATTCAATGTCCTTCATCTCATTATTCCACAATTAAGCATGGGTTCTTTTACTCCGCAAAGCGTCTTCCCGTGAGGGATTTCACCATAAGGGGACCACTTTGGAGTTCATCCATTTGTGCACCTTATCAATCATGATAAGAAAATAATGAGGGCAATTGTTCTCCAACCATTCTTCTAGGATAACTCAATGCACAAAGCGTCTTCCCACGAGGGCTTTCACCGTAAGGGGACCACTTTGGAGTTCTCCATTTGTGCACCTTATCAATCATGATAAGACAATAATGAGAGCATGGGTCCTCCAATCATGCTTCTAGGATAACTCAATCCGCAAAGCGTCTTCCCGTGAGGGCTTTCACCATAAGGGGACCACTTTGGATTTGTGCATCTTATCAATCATGATAAAACAATAATGAGTCATATATACATTTTTCCAACAATGCATCATATACCAATGAAACCACATCGATCCATGTTCATCATGTATCAATGACAACTCAAGGATCCATCTTCATGATATCAATGAAAACTCATTGATCCATCTTCATCTATGCATTCTCATCAAGGACAATACATATTATATTACATCAATCATCAATCAATCAATCATTTGACATCAATCAATCACTTGAAATCAATTAATGAAATCAATCAATCAAACCATTGACATCAATGACAACATGATCCAACACTACTCATACATTTATTAATAACAGTTTGCACATGGACAATTACATCAACATTCATATGCATTTACAATAGTATTCATAGATATCTCTTTCAAATACTTGTAATTACATCCTATTTGTGATTATGGCTCCTTCTAGCATACCCACAAGGCCATTTTCAATAAACTAATATGGTTGGACATTATATTATATAATAGAGGTAGAATTATTCTCTCCACGTTAAAATATATGGTTGTAGAAGCCTCAAATATGCATAGAAATCATTACCAAAAAACCTAGCATGCACTGTTGAGCCCATTGGTAATTCAAGACTGGTATTTCTTCAATTAATGCATAATATTTTAACACGACAAAACCACAATGATCAATCTTCAACAATTAAACAATACTAGTCAATTACTTATTTGATTTAATGGATGCACTTGGGGAATATATCCATGGGATCATTTTTCATCCCAACTATAAACACCAGCTCATGTAGGTTCCACCCCTATGCCAAGAAATGAAACACTAAGGGAAAATTCACTAGGTATGGCTATGGTTTTCCTCCCTTATCCCAATAACTAACAACTACATCCAAGGAATTACCTCTCATCCCATTCTTTCTATAGAATTCCCACTGTCTAGCCTCTCTTTGCCCCTCATCCCTGCACAACACAAGGAATGGGATCCCCTTCACTGCTAAAAAATCCCTCAGGATATCCCACATCCATCTAATGATCCAACATAGTATAGCTAGGAGATATCTAATGCTATAAGCCAAGGAAAACTCTTCTGTAAATCAATTCCTCTTAATCCCAGAAATAATTCATGGACATTCTCATGGATTCCACATAATTTCATGGTTTCAAATTTTGGAAACGATACCGTGGTAGCAGAATGTCCTTCTCCCCTAGCATACATGACTGGTAGATTGAATCAATGGTTTTATCCCTGTTATTCGATCCCCAAGATTGCATTCAAAACTAGGCTTACATGACTAATACATGGACCCCTTATAAAACTTAGGAAATAACATAAATAAAATAATACAAAGGGATATGTAGGCTTGGGGAAATGACACATGGAAAAAACAAAAAAATATTATTTTAGTGACTCCCCTACTTCCCTTATTGTTGGTTCATTTCCCCCATGGTGCTCCTAAGGATATATCAACCCCAAAGTGCATGTGTTTATTAGTTTATTAAATATATAATTAATTCAAATATAATGAAATGGTAATTTACTTACCCACTTACCATATACTTGCATATTATGGTCATACACTCATAAAGGGTATTAGAAAAAAGGGAAGACCCTTAGGGAGCCACAAGAAATTTTGAGCCTCCAAGTAGAAAGATGATAGGTAGGTTTACAAGTTCCTTCAACAATGAGCATGGTTAAAATTACCATTCAAGTGTTATTGAGTGCACACAATAGAAACCTGGAATTTGATGGCCCTACAAACGACCCATGACATTATTTACCAACATTGTTCACATAAATTAACACTTCTATTGTAAAATAAACTGAATCTACAACATGTTGTAGCCTTTCAAGCAACATAGTAGCCTGCACACCCACCTACGATGCCAATTCAAGAAAACATAAAAAGGTAAGCCCTCTTGGCAAGCCATTTGGTAAAATTGTGAACACAAAAGTGAATGTTGGAGCTAATCACAACCAACATTTTGTTGAGTTTGTAAGTGTTTCCCTACTGATAGATTCTCTTTTTGTTTGTATAATTTTGTCTTTACCATGGATTTGAGGCATTCATTGAATTATTAACTTTGTCTATAATGGCAACTCTCATAAGTCTATTTGGAAACCATGCCTTAAACATTTTAGAAAAAAACTACCCACTCAAACATGGACTTCCATGAGGTCATGAAATGAGTTATTTTAATGGGATATAAATATCACTACCATTAATCAAGTGAGAATAATTTTGAGACATGTTCTGCCCAACCAAATGTAGAGTAGTGGTATGCAGACTTGGTGTTACAAAAGAGTACCTCTATGTGGTATTATAGAATTTTGCTAAATTAACCTACCCTCATACATAAACTTGCATAATTGAGTATATGATATGTTGAGACACTACTTCCATATAACTCCATGATCAATGGTTACGTAACTTTCTCTTAGGCAATGCAAAAGTCTCTCTCTCTCTCTCTCTCTCTCTCTCTCTCTCTCTCTCTCTATATATATATATATATATAGCACTATCTTCCACTCAAAGAGACCTTATTTAGACTTTAAGTCTATCTTCAACACATCATTTTACTCCATTAGCACATGGTGATACCCTAACTTCAAATCAATGTTACTAATAAACATGGGGCACTTGATTTGATTGAGAAGATCATTAATCTAAGGATTAGATATCAGTTATTGACTTTGATTTTGTCTAGGGATCTATATTAAGTCAAGATGCCTGATTTTTCTTCTGATGCCTTTTTTTCATCCATTCATTCATTTATTTTTTAAACAGGTCATTGGTATTTCGACATCCATAACATCACTCCCATGGCATCCACGTTGTTGATACATATCTTACCTATCGGTCCACCGACGTTACCATCCGTCGGTGTTCCGACGTTACCATCTGTCGGTCTTCCGACGTACATAATGTTGCTCCCATGGCATTCACGTCACAAGCGATATTGCATACATGTCGAAAATCCTATGGCGTTCACGTCGTAAGCGAGATTGCATACACGTCGGAATACATACATTAATGGTTGCCGATATTGAGACATTCCAAGCGTCGCTGCCATTTCCTCTCCGTAATGGAGACCGACGAAATGGGACGTCAGAATTTCGATCTCTCTGGATGTAGTGACATCTATATGGGGTTTGGATAGTGAAGTCCAAGATGAAACATGTCTGCATCAAACGTCCCAAACGAGACGATATCTACGACTTCATAAAAGTGACATCATGTGAAATGACGTTTGAGGGGGTCCATTGTTTTTTGTTCTCCCAACAATTTAAAGAGGCAATTTCTACAAATGCATCGTCATAATTTGACCCAAATGTACCAATGGTGTGCACTATACATATTGTTATAGTCCTGAACATGTAATCGAGAACTATCCCGACTTACTAAAGAAGTGGGAGGACAAGAAGACCAACAATAACATGGTGCATGCTGAGCTGTGCAAAAACAAGAAGAAGAATGAGGAAGTAGACGTTTGGGTAGTAACCCGTGGAGGGGTGAAGACATGGGCATACTTAGATCATGGTAAATGCTCAGGTAAACAACTAGATGGAAAGATCAGGAAGGCACCCCAACCCCCTCCAAAGTTTGATGTTGCTCACCAGAATCAATTTTTGTGCAATGCATAGAGAGCCCTTGAATAAGAAAGAGTTTGTGAGGAGCTGCAATGCGTGACTCAGAGGTCTCTTGAAGAGGCACAAATCCAATAGGAAGTGCATAGGGTGACACAAAGGTTGCTATAAGAAGTACAGATCCGCTAAGAGGTGTAGCGGGTGATGCAAAGGTTGTTAGAAGAATCTTGTGTGCATGAAGAATTACAATGCATGATGTAAATGGTTTTGGAGGAGGCTTGTGGGTGTGAGGAAACACAATGAGCAACCCAAAGATTGATATAAGAACCACACAAAAATAATATGATGTGACGCACTGAGAAAAAGGGTTATGAAGAACAACGTAGGAAGAGTTGCAATGCACAGTGCACGCAAAAGCCATGCGCGACCTAGGTCGCATGGTAGAAGTCGAAGATCAGGTCAATACCTTCTTAGATTGTTGTTTTCACTTGCTTAAAGATCCATAAGCTGGAAGTAAGTGGACCCAAATATTAATTTCTTGTATGAAATAATAAGGAGAGGAGACCACCATATCAACTCTGTTGCCAGAAAGGGATGTATGCTAGGTCAACAAGCAAAAGAACACTAATCGAGAGTTTAAGATGACAACAAATCTTGGTGGGTACAACATAGATGGAGGCATGTTGGACCTAGGTTCTGATGTGAGAATTTTACCCAAACAGTATTGGGAAGTGATGGGTAAGCCTAAGTTGGTCTAGTCGCCCATCCAACTACAATTAGCTAATCAATACAAGATATACCCCATAGGTCGGTTGGAGCAAGGAGAGGTGAACATAGAAGGGGTGAAGACAAAGGTCGATTTTGAAGTCATCGAGATCATGGATGAGTCTGATCCATATCCTTCATTGTTGGGGATTGAATGGGCCTTTGAAAATAATGTGGTGCTAAACTTGAAGAAGAGGTAGATGTCCTTCGAAACTTATACCATACGTGTGGTAGCCCCATTGTTCCCATATGAGGGAGACCACTACAATGAGCTTGTAGATGAGGATGTGTGAAGATCGAGCATTGAAAATATTTACAAGGTCACGAGGCATAGGGAGGACTACATCAACCCCACCGCAGATGGTGAATTAAGTTGGTTGTGTCAAATATTATGACACCAATTTCGAGGATGATCTGGATAGATGGAAAAATAATCTTTACGAGGTGTCAACAAGGAGGTGCACACATATCTTGACATAAGAGCACGTGGAAGACTTTGGCTCTTATTAGTATTATGGGTCAGATCTAGTGGACACATTAATTGCATGGATATAACACATTCCCGAGTACCAGTGGCCTCGTGCACTTGACTCAATACTGATAAGGATTCCTGCAAGCTGGTGGGTTGCACATCGAGAATCATATCACAAATAGGAAGATATTGAAGCATTCATGCAAGAGAGATTCAAAGAAAATATTGACATTTGATTATATATGAGTGTTTTCGAAGGACAGAGGGTATCCAAATATATGTAGCCAATATATCCTTGATACATCCCAAAGTCTTCTAAGAGGATTCTAAAGAAGGCCTAGCAAGACCGTAACATCCGCTAGAAAATCCTTTAGCCAGGATCTTTAGTTTTTTTATATGAAAACAAATATTTACAACATTCTGGAAAGGTACGCATACGTTGGTTGCGTTTGTTTTGGCTAGTCTACATCAGTGAAGCAGGTGGTTCCAAGATGGAAACCCTACAAGGACAACCACTCAAAGGTCTCATCGATGGTATCAAGTTGAAGGTGTACTATGACCCTCAAGAGTCAAACACCATTTAATATTTTGTAAGCTATATGGATCGATACAATAATATTAGCATAGGTTGTATAGTATTTAACACAGCTCATAGTCAACATAATTTGCATTTTGACAATGCAAGTATTCATCACCGTCACTTGAGCAATATCAATCAAGCGACATAGGGTACAAATCATCGATATTTCCAAGTACGACTATGTTTTTTCCAACATGTATAGGGTGTTCTTTATGTACACGTCACATGGGGGTTAGTGAAGTTCTTGACGCTTTAGCTCCGAAAAAGGAAAATAATCCCATTTGAGTCATTTTCACATGCCGCAAGTATGCATTGGTTTCTAGTATCACATTCTCTAATAACCCTCTCTAGTATGGTCGATCTACAATATCGATCCCCCCATCCTTTGCAGTTTACTGTCACTTCCTTCATGCCAGTCAAGCCATCCTTTCCTTCACATTTTTGTGTCCTCCTTCCTTCCTGTCCCCACCATCTCCCAAATATATATTCCATGCCCTCGATTACGAGCTAGCGTAATTCTCTACCAACTCCCATCATGATTTCCTTTCTCATCTCGTTGCAGTTCTCTCACTCCCCTCATATGGTGTGGCTTAGCCAACCATTTATAATCATTTATCATCAATTCGATCATTTATCATCCCTCTTAGCTAGGTGTTGCTTCAATTATCTCTATGATTCACCCCTTTTGCTGATTGGACAAGACCATACTCATAGAATCTCCTAGGGCCCTCCTCTCATCAGTCATCCTCTTCCCTCCTCTCGAATCCACAAGCCTGGGATAAATCCACTTCTTCCATCCCCTTGGTACTACCCTTACTCCCACATATCCTCTTCGCTCCACAATGCTCTTGAATTTCAGAAAACACGATGTCCGACTCAACCTAGTTACCCTAGCATTAACAAGAACAACAAATAAAAATGCTCTCTCTTGAGGAAACCTCACTTCTTTTCATTAGTTGGTGCTTGATGGCGGACTTAAAAAAAAATCGCTCATTGACTTCCATAGGCACCGACGAAGGTTCTGGTTTGAGCAACTAGGTGAAATCACAACTATTCTGAAGAACGATGATCTTCTCTTGCTCCAACTATCCACCTAAATAATATGCAACAGGTGGCTCGAGGACGAGCCAAATAATAGTGGAGGGGGCCTGTTGGCACCCTAAGTTTTGGGTTTAGTTTTGCACACACCCGCAAATGAAGTTGTGCGCATTCATTCCATAGTTTTACGCCCACCTAAGGAAATGTGCTTGGAATTCCATAGAGTGCGCATCAAACTGAGTTTTTTTAGAAGCACACCTAGTGTAAATACTACCAAGTGTGCGTCGGTATGAGTTTTTTTAGTTGTTCTAGAAACCAAGAAGATTGACACCAAAATCAAGAAAGGAATCACCAAGAAATCTCCCTGAATGATTATTAACAACAACATACAAAGACATGGGGCAACCAGAAGATGTGCTGGCTAGGAAATTGAGATTGCCCTTGATACAAAAAGTCTATGTGGAGTGTTGGTAGGCACCAAAAGCATGCGAGGTAGTTGGATCATTCAAGCATGTGGATTAGAGCAGAAAGAGACAATGCTCCCCGGTAACAAAAAATATAAAAATGAGCTCTAAGCTCATAACGAGAGTTAGTTCGTTAGTTGGCTATCTAGCTAGTTAGAGAGTTTTGAGTTAACTTAGTAACCAATATCGAGCTCACTCTTAGCCTGCTATAATCTTGCGATGTTTTGAATATATTCTTGTGTCTTGGATATGTCTAAGTCCTAAGGCAAGGCACATGACACATTATGTTACATTTCCATTGTTTTATATAGTAAATATATGAAGTTCCATGGCTGTCATAGGCAAATGTTCAACACATTGTATATCTCTAATGTGACGAAATGCTTCTAGTAATAAAGATATGGTAGTTTGGTTCTAATCTGTGTATGTTATGAATGAGTTGAGTATGTGTGTGTATAGTTTTAATTGTTAGTCCTAAATATATTATCAGATCTTAGTTACATGGATGCCAATTGTAGTAATGTTTTGTATGTTTAATCATTCATCCATGTTACAAGACGTTATGGTCTCTATGATCCACTCTGCATCTCGGGTGAGACCTTCCTCGACCTTGACCGAGGATTGATATGGCGATGCTTTGGGGTTTTGTTGGAAAACTTTGGATGAACTCTAGGTCTAAAACTCCCCGGTGTTAAGAAGGATGGTACGCGAGCAAGCGTGGACCAGAAAAAGGTGAACCCAACAAAATCACATAAAATTACCCCCAAAGCATATGGTGTTGTATTAGGGAGAAACTTACCTCCAAATTATGGTGTTGTATTAGGGAGAGAATCGTGCTCATTAGTTGGATTATATATCATGAATGATGGAAGTTGCATGATGATTCCTAAAAAAGATGGAACTATGGTTAGAGTTCCTCAAGAAAGCAGAAATCCCATATCATTAAGAAAGAAAGAGAATGAAATAATGTAGAATTATATCGATGTTGGAATCATAAATTATGTTGTATTCAGTTTAGAACAAATTAACCCTCTAAAGCAAGAGGAAGAAAATTATTTTTAGGGTTTTTGGAAGATGTCATTTGATGGTGCCTACTCTAATTTTGGAAATGAAGTAGGCATTGTTTTTAAAATCCCTCAGTCTGGTATATATCCACACACCATAAGAATGGAATTTTCATGTACCAATAACAAAGTAGAGTATGAAGCACTAATACAAGGAATGATTCTTGCACTCCAGATGAAAGTGGAAATTCGATAATAACCAGTGACTCATAACTGGTCATAAATCATATAAAAAATAAATACAAACTCAAGAAAGAAAAGGTAAAACACTATGCAAAAAGAGCATATGAACTCATGGACTCTTTTAGTTCATTCAATATCTCTTTCATCCCACGAGATAAGAATCAAAAGGTTGATTCACTGGAAGTGCCAACATCTCTCTTCAACCCAGATGATTCCGAAAATCAGAATACATTTCATATTAAAAGAATTTTTAGGTCTTCAATAGCTGACAATCAAGACCATTTGCAAGTCTTTGAAAATGATGGGCATGTTACTGATTTTCTCACTGATTCAAGTGATGCTTCTCAAAGTCTTGATGATCAAAATGTTGTAGCTGTTTCAAAAGGTTGTGTCAGTTTGGAATCTCTTCTCACAAGGGATGATCAAACAAAAATCCCATATTTAAAGGAAGAAGTATCTGTTAGAAAAGTCCAAGAGACATAAAAGATCAACATCAATACATATGATTCTCCCAAATATATAAATCTTGGTACCAGTTATATGATGGATTGATCAATACACTTCTTTGTTGAAAGAATTATATGATATTTTTGCCTGGATTTATGACAATCTTAAGGAATACGATAAGTCCATTTTTCAACACACTATACCACTTAAAGAAGGATCAAAGCCTATTAAGAAAAAGTTAAGAATGATAAATCCTAATTTGATTCCTTTAGTAAAAGTAGAATTGGAAAATTTAAAGAAGGATGGAATAATATTTTCGATCAAACATTCATAGTGGCTCTCAAATCATGTTATAGTTAGAAAAAAGAGTGGGAAAATTCATCTTTGTGTCGACTTTAGAGATATAAACAGAGCAAGCATCAAAGATAATTACCCACTCCCCAACATGGAGATGTTGTTGCATCAAATTACTGGTTCGTCCTTAATGTCTGAGTTGGATGGTTTTTTGGGATATAATCAGGTACTTGTTATTGAAGAAGATAGACCTAAGACTGCTTTTGTTACACCATGGGAAACTTATGATTATGTTCACATGCCTTTTGGGTTGAAAAAAGATGGGGCAAATTTCTAAAGGGAAATGGATCATGCTTTTAAAGATTTGATTGGGAAGTTTATGGTTGATTATCAAGATGATTTGACTATTCATTCAAAGTTAAAATAAGAGCACATCAAGCATTTAAGAGAAGTTTTTGAACGATACAAATTGTATGGTATATCTTTGAATCCTAAGAAATGTTTGTTTGCAATATCAGAAAGAATTGTTTTGGGACATATGGTAGGTAAATAAGGAATATATATAGATTCATAAAGAATCAAGTCCATTCATGATTTGAGTCATCCAACATATAAAAAGGAAGTTCCGTCTTTCTTAGGTAAGATAAATTTGTACAAAGATTTTTCCCATACTATGCTACAATTGTGAAGCCGATCAATATATTGTTGAAAAAAGACCAAAAATTCGAATGAACTCGGGAAATTCAAGCAACATTTACTAGAATTAAGTATGCAATCACTATTNGAAGATAGACCTAAGACTGCTTTTGTTACACCATGGGAAACTTATGATTATGTTCACATGCCTTTTGGGTTGAAAAAAGATGGGGCAAATTTCTAAAGGGAAATGGATCATGCTTTTAAAGATTTGATTGGGAAGTTTATGGTTGATTATCAAGATGATTTGACTATTCATTCAAAGTTAAAATAAGAGCACATCAAGCATTTAAGAGAAGTTTTTGAACGATACAAATTGTATGGTATATCTTTGAATCCTAAGAAATGTTTGTTTGCAATATCAGAAAGAATTGTTTTGGGACATATGGTAGGTAAATAAGGAATATATATAGATTCATAAAGAATCAAGTCCATTCATGATTTGAGTCATCCAACATATAAAAAGGAAGTTCCGTCTTTCTTAGGTAAGATAAATTTGTACAAAGATTTTTCCCATACTATGCTACAATTGTGAAGCCGATCAATATATTGTTGAAAAAAGACCAAAAATTCGAATGAACTCGGGAAATTCAAGCAACATTTACTAGAATTAAGTATGCAATCACTATTGCTCCAGTCCTTGTCAACCCAATCTTCGATAAATATTTCATATTGTATTCTTTTGTTTTAGAAGAGACTATTTCTTCCATATTAAGACAAATAAATTCAAAAGGAGAAGAATTACCAATCGGTTTCATGAGAAAAATATTGCATGACTATGGACTAAGAGATTCAGAGATAGAAAAGCAAGCCCTTTCTTTGGTTAAAACAATATCACATTTCAAGAAATATATTTTATCATCTCATGTCATAGCTTATGTCCCAACTTCCCTAGTAAATATTTTGCTTAGTCAACAACATAGAGAAGGAAAATGGAAAAATTGGCTTGCCAAAATTCAAGAGTATGATATCGAAATCTAGTCTCTAAAAAGAAGTCAAAGGACAACAATTATGTAAGTTAATGACATTAATTAATGCAATGAATGAAAATATATCTATTTAACCAGAGTCATCATTATCGACATTTGAATGGTACAAAAACATTATCTTTTGTTTGAAGTCTGTTCAATTTCCCATTGGTATGTCTTTGAGAGAAAGAAGGTCATTGAAAATGAAGGCCAATAAATATGAATTAGTTGTTGAAATTTTGATGGAATGTTGTTAGATGTATTGATTCCACAAATGCTCAAAGGGTTCTACAAGAGTTTCACGAAGGTATTTGTGGTAGACACTTTGCACCAATAAAAATTGGGCACATAATCATGAGAGATGGTTATTATTGGCCCACCATATTTAAATATTCTTATTCATTGATTAGAAAATACATCTCTTGTACACAAATTTCAGGAAACATGAAGAAAGCAACAATGCCATTGCAACCTATAACGATTGAAGAACTTTCACACAGTGGGGACTAGATGTAATTGGACCAATCAATCCAAAATCCAACAAAAATCACTCATATATTCTTACTGCAACCTTCACAAAATGGCAAGAAGCAACAACTATGAAAAAATACGACTCTTAAGAATTGATCACTTTCCTCAATAATATTTTGTCAATATTTGGAGTTCTAGAAATACTCATAACTGATAATGGATAAATATTCATTGGCTCAAAATTCACAATTTTTTGTGGGGAATACGATATTATCATCAGTCGATAATCAAATTACAATCCCCAAGGGAATGTCTTGGCTAAGTTTACAAATAAAACATTGATCAAGATTCTCAAAAAGACAATCACTATAAACCAAAGGAATTGACATATCAAGTTGATGAATGCATTATGGGCCAATAGACTTAGACCAAAATACAGTACATGATTGTCACCACATATCCTAGTATATGGAAAGGAAGCAAAAATGCTTATTAATTTTGAATTAAATGCCCTGAATTATGTTGTGAATACAAAAGATGTTGAACAAGTCTACCCCTTACGAAGAAGATATTATCAGTTGATACATTTGGAAGAACATCAAAGTGAGGCATTGAGAAACATGATTCAAATACAATAAACCATCAAAAGACATTTTGATTAGAGTGCATCAACAAAGGATTTTCAAAAGGGTCAGTTGGTGTTGTTATGGAACAAGGAAAAAGAAAAACCATCTTAGCATACAAAGTTTGAAGTGCTTTGGATTGGTCCCTTTACGATTGAAAAAATTCTTGGGTACAACTCATATTTGTTAAGAGACATGAAAGGCACAATCCAGATGTTGCTAGTCAATGGGAAACACCCAAAAAAAAATTTCTCCTAAAAATTCTTAGTCACCATTTGTATATAGTTTTCTTTCCCTGTACATGTTTCTCGAGTCTTTTTTTCTTTCTTCATTTTATTTTCTCAGACTGACTCCATCGCCCAATGATTAAGATTATGGATTCTCAGTAACCCAGAGGGGGCTATTGTCCCATAGTTGGAGCCAGTTGTTGATCCTAAAATGCGTTGAATCTTGTGTAATATCTCTTGTATATTTGCTTCATTGTTTTCCCATACTTATAATTTTTTGTGTGTTTGTCGCGGGTTCACAATGCATATTTTTAGTCTTGGTTAACTTCTGCGGCCCCCAAAATACACCATCAATTTTTGATACCTCCATTTTTCACCTATACTTAGAAACTTTTCAAAAATTTCCACAACGGGTCTAGGTTATCTCTCGATCATCTTGCCCATACCCATGACCCCACCATCCCGTTCCACTTCTTATAAGTAGCCAAATTATCCATGACTTACCATGGGTTCGCAAGATGTTATGACTCTTCTCCATACTCTCACTATCCTACTTGTTTATAACTCAATAATCTCTCAACACTTAGTCAAATTCTTTAAGTCTTGTCATGGGTCTACGGGTCTGCGACAATTTCATTACTCCGCCATATATTCTTGATCCCACTGCCCTGCCATGCTCTTACCCCACCATTCCACTACCCCATTGTTCCGCCATTCTGATTACCCATCGTCCCATAGTAATCCATGTCTTATTTTATCACGTTCCTCGATGTACATTTAATACAAATCTCCCAGAAATGACTAAAACTGGTTAAGTGTTAAAATTCATCATTAATGGCGATCTTCTAAAGACAATTCCTCATCAATTCTAAATTTAATTTGTATTAATGATCTTTTGAATCAGGAGCCCTGAAGCATATTAAAGTAAAAAGGTTTACTTTTATAATAACATTTTGAAAAGAACTGTATATTAATATGTCACCTTGATTAAATATGACAACTAGAAGAAAGGAACAGTTTCGTGGAGATACCATCAAATTAATCGGATGAGAAGATCAAAGATTTAAGTGGTCGATGACATACATATATTACTCTTTGTTTCCACTTCCTAAGAAGAGTTCAAACAAGATTTAGACGTGGGGAATTGCTCTAGTAGGCTGCGTTCTAAAAGTCTACGATTTCAAGGAGTTGATTTCATGGTGCATTGATAAATTCAACAAGAATAAGAGAATAATTCAGTTGTAAGAGGAGTCTCCTATTTCCTTAGAGCCTTTAGTTTTCAAGAGGATGCCCAGGCTCCCTAAGTTAATTATGAATTTCAAAGGTGATGAAGCCAATATTTTCTAAGGACAAAAAATGAAGGATTGGAGATTTCGCGAGAATGTCTTGAAGACCAAACAGTTGTTCCAGAGGACCTTTCAAGCATTTAGGTCAGTTCATTAAAAAATATCTATCGAGAAATGGTGTATTTATTCGCTAGAGTAGTCAGACAAGAGTCTACAACTACTATTTCCAAGCTCTCTCTCTATATATTGTAGTTTTCAATTCATGAAAAAACAATATTTGATTGGGGAAATATTATCTCCATTGAATTATCTTTTCAGTTGGAAAATTTCAGAAAGAAAAAAAGGTTCTATATGTCGTCATACTTGATTTTCTCCATTGCATACTGCCACATATTCAAGGATCACCTCATCTGAAGGAAACTCAACATCCATGAAATCAAGGCTCAATAACTCACAAATACCAGGGCTTGAGGTCTTACAAACAACAAGATCAAACTCAAGAGGAAAAATACAGTCCCTCGAAACAAAAGGGGGAAGTGAAGGATCACATGCCCTTATTGGATAAAACACCCAATCAATTTTCGATATCTTGTGTCAAGAAGGCAAACATAACTGTAAAAATCCCATCTCAGGAGCAATTGAACACCGAGGATAAGATGCCACATAATTCACCTGTGGTGGGGAAGAGTCTACTCAAACACTAGGAACACACAATGGGGAAAACTGAGTTGAAATCGAATAGCATGGTGATTATCAGGTGAAAGATGATCAATAGTGACAATGCTTCCATTGTGAGGGAATTTCATCACAAAAAAGAGCGTAGACACCATATCATTCATAACATAAACATAATCACGCCCAAGAAGCATATTAAAGTCTAAAGGGCTTGACACCACTAACATATCGATTAGAACAATCTTCCCACCTAAGGTAATAGGAAACTGAGAAAGAATTCACATACATTCATTGGGTCTTGTGTCGAAATCCAACAACTCACTAGTAGCTGACACAATCTTGGGAGAACCCAAAGATTTCCTAGACTCATATACAACATGACGTTTCCATAAATAAGGTTGTCCCAAAAGAACTTCACAAACTTCAAGGGGAGCGACATCAGAAAATACCTCATCTTTGAAGGGCTTGATGTTGTATGGCAGATGACATTGTTGGCTAACGCGAAGATCACTTCCTTGGTGGAGCCATCTGATGGTGTATGGATGTGGGTGCGACGTTGTTAGTAGGGACAACCGCTTGATGACCTCCACTGAGATGAGGTTCTTCTAGCTATCGTTATCAATGATGAAGTGCAATGGAGTACCCTTCACCCATATCTATGAATGAAAGAGACACTCGCCTTCCTCTGGCTCATCAGGTTCACCAGGCGGGATCTTGGTGGTAGCAACGGTGGCACTTGGTTTCACATCAATAATCTATCTCCCCTTTTCTAGTTCTGACTCTGAGTCGAAACCCACATCTGATTTACATGCTTTCAACTCTGGCACCAATGACTACTTTGAGCAATAATCAATAGTCTTATTATAGGGGCTCTTATGGAAGTCGCACCAATTCATGGTGACTTTCTTTGTCTTTCCATTGTCCTTCTTTGTTTCCAGCTTATACTGGTTGTCCTGAGGCTATCCATCTTTGATTTTCCATTTGTTTTGTGGTTTGGGGATGCCCTTGCCCTACTTCTTCTATGAGGGGTTCCCAGACCTAAACTACCATGTATTTTGTTTAAGCTTTTGCTCGATTTTAACAACATATCGATATGACACGCCCAAGGAAGAGATGTCCATAAACTCCATTTATGTCTGGATGTATCTATGTAGATCGTCGTGGCACTTGAGGACTAGATGTCACTCTGAATATTTGATACCCAGCTTGGTGCGTAAAGTATGGAAGACATTGGTGAAATCTGGCACTGTTTGATCTCTTTCCTACCGCAGTGTAGTCCATCTTGTATACAAGTCATGATAACTTCCAAGAGGGTAGTATTGTTCCTTAATAAAATCCCTAAAGGAATCCCAAGTGGGTAAAACTGCAAATAATATGGATCCCTTTATTTCCTTTTGCTCATAGAAAGTCTCCCACCAATCTTTGACATGGGGGACGACCTTGAGGAGCGCAAATGTAATCTTTTCTCTATCGAAAAAGTTGTGGACAAAAAAATACCCTTCTAGAAAGTTTAACCATTTATCTACACCATCTGCATCTATTTGACCTTCAAATATAGGAATATCAAAATTGATCGGTACCTTGAAGGGGTGACACCTCCGCTTGAGGTAGATGTGTCTCTTGTCAGCAAGCATTGAAGGATTTGTGTAAAGTTGTCCATCATCTCGTTCCTCTATCGCTCGAGGGCTTCCTCGAGTAACATTTTGAAAGGGCTTCTTAGTCTTTTGGGTTTAGTGTGGCTTTAGGAGACTTTTTATCGCTATTGAGCATAATCTTTTCCGATTGGTTATTCTTCCAACCATATGGAGCGTTTGATGATGCCTCCTATATCATGAATGCATCCCAATTTATAATCCATGTTTCCTAAGTCACATAATGTTTCATGCTTTTGTTCAAGGGAAGTGTTAACTTTAGTCGACCATTTTGCAGAAAGTCCCTGACCTTTCAAGTTGGCCTTCCTATGCCAGTCAAGTACATCTCATCATCACAAGTATCTTTGTATATCACTCGTGCTAGTATATAAGGTCCCCATTGAATTCTTCTGGCAGGTATTCTCTTATCGACTCCGATACATTTCTCTGAGAGTATGACCTAGAGTTGCATGATAGGCCTATTTCTTTCATTGATAGGTGACCTTGCACTCAACAGATGACAAACCATTATTGGTCACTGACTGAGCAGTTTCCCTTGTGTTCGACACCACCAACAATAATCACACATATGGATTCATGAAGTACCTTGGTTTCCACTTGACCCCATTGATGGATTCCTCATATTTTTCAGTAGTCTCCATTAATGGCTACTATTCAAAGAGAATCTATTGTGCATTATTCCATCTGGTGCATGTTGGAGTCATATCTTGGTGTGGTCAGATCATAGCTTCAAGGATCGCCTCATTTGAAGGCAACTCAACATCCATGAAACTCTAGGTCATACTCTTAGAGCAATGTGTCAGAGTCGATAAGAGCAGACCCACCAGCAAGAATTTGTACCTCGATGTGGTCCTTACAATCTTTTCGTCTGAGTCCTTTCGAATATTTGGCCTTCTGCTAACTCTCATGTTGGATGATGGAGGATGCCTTAATGCCTTCCTTCCAGTGGATCTTTTCCTATCGACTCCATCACATCTTTCTCTGGGACAAGGATCTAGATTTATTTGTGGTACCTTGGGGCTTGTAGTCATCAGTGGGAGGTTCCCTCACTATTAAGAGTGGGAATAAATCAATGTCCCCTGATCGATAGATTCTATCAGTTGTTTAACACTAATTCATTTATTCACACTTGTTAGATTGTACCATGGTACCTTGATGCCCATTATCATCATCAGTGGGTCATCTCACATTTGTTAATGGTATACATCAATGACCAGTAATCAAATGGTGTCTCACTCTGTTTGACCCAACACATCTATTTACATGGTGTAGACTAATATTTCGACAGAGCATTTTGAAGACTTCATGTGAAGTATGAGCATCACCTCTTTTGTGCTCCTACCTGACATATTGTACCACCCCTTATTCATTGGTACTTGCATAGGATCAACTTGTTCACTCCATTGGTTTCAGATATCCTCTGATTTTGATTTTGAGACAAAGCTCCATTGTGTATTCATTCATGGATATGATCTACTTTTCACATGGATCCACTATGTATTCCTCATGGCCATGATTTCTAATTTATATATATCACACGGATCCACTGTGTATTGTTCATGGCCAAGGACATCAATCATACTTTCATATATTCCATGGACCTACATTGTACTTGATTTTACAACTATGCTTACATAACTCCTAAGCATGGGTATACCCGACTTGGGAAGAGAATACTCTTACTTGATTTTTATTGATGGTTTCTGTTCTTGGATTAGTTGTTCGAGAACTTTCATTGAATCTACTTCATTGCATACTCACCTCTCAGATTTATAATGTATTACGGCCATCGGTTTCCCTTCTAACCTCACACATTAGGGGGCATCTGTTATACCACAATTTGCCACATCAATTGCATTTGTGATATGGTCTATCCCTTTTCCCTATATTTATAACTTAATTCCCATCTTCCTTCATCAAACTCATCTAAAAAAAGCATTTTTGTTCCCATCCGTGGGTCACCCATGTGAAAACCAAGGATTTCCATGCCTTGCTAGTTTACAACTCTCAGATGCCCTAAAAAAATATGAAAAATAAAAATATTCCACATTTTCGGGCAGAGTATTCAGCTGGGCTCGTTCCCAAACTTCCCTTGGCCCATACACAACAAAATTCAACCACCTCAACCCCTTGAGGATGGTATAAAGACACCTTTGAGGGCATGGATGAGGAGGACAACCTAGGTTCAAGATTATGCCGACAAATTTGCAAGCTTCTCTTCTTTCCTTGATCCTCTAAGTAGCATCCCCTTGATCTAGAACTTGTTTTCTAACATTCCCGCCTCTCCCATATGTGGTTGTAGGTTGTGTTCCTATCCATTCTGAGTCATTGGAGGAAGAACCATCATGATGAATTGATGCTTGAAGGACTAGTGGAGAAACCTGGGTGGTTGCATTCGAGGCAGTGTGGATGGTTAGAGTCAGGTTGTAACTACCCACTTACATCATTTTCAATAAAAGAGTTCTCTTTCCCTCCATACATGTGTAAATTGATTCAGTCTATTGATATATGTTATTTTACTTCATATGCATGAATTTCTACACATTATATGTATGATTTGAATTCATAACTACCTTGTTGCAGCATAGAATCAGTCTCTTTTTGCAGGTTGATACCAATAGAGATCATGAGAAAA
Source organism: Picea sitchensis (assembly GCA_010110895.2). NCBI lineage: Eukaryota > Viridiplantae > Streptophyta > Pinopsida > Pinales > Pinaceae > Picea > Picea sitchensis. Next base: position 66,923 of record SNQJ01S0078582.1, read on the forward strand.
ATCAAAGGTGGAGAGAGAGGATCTACATCAGATGTAGGATACAAGGTGTGAGGCCTGTCCTTATCTTTTTATCTCCTTATCTCCTCAAAGTAGTTATTTTCTTATAGCGTTGTTGTGTGTGAGGATAGGCCTTGTCTTTTACATATGGTCTCTCTTTGCTGTGACATGACCCAAGGTCATAGGAGAAAAACCCCGTAACAAACTTAGGTGTTGTAGAGTCATTATATCCTTCCATGTAAAAATATACTCTTACCTTTCAACCATGATATTTTACTAAAAAGAAGAGATCATACATGCCATGACTTCTTTATATAGTCCTTGCGACCATCTCCAACTCAATTTTCCCATCATTTTGTTTTTGGGCCTAACTAATCCACTAGCATTCCCTTTAACTCCATTTCCTTTGGAACTATATTCAATGCCTGTCTACTTGAACCTATTGAACTTAGGGGGATCAATTCGACCGCTATTCCCTATCAAAGCCAATGGAAGTTTCCACCACCATAACATTGTCAAACAATTTAAGGATACAAACACTTCCATGAGTTTTATAGCTCACAAAGGATCTGATAAGAATTTCAAGTTGTTCTCTTTTAGATTCAAAACATTCGAATGGATTTTGTGGTACCTTTGGTATATTATCATAACTACGACACGTTCCTTCAATTATGTTTCCTATACAAACATATAAAATCAATATCTCCCTCTATCATGTTGTATTTGAACCTATTGCCAACTAAAATTTCCTCATATTCCAACTTATCTAGATGACTTGCCTCACCATATTTAAGTTACTCCTACATTAATTTGATGATAGAACTCTTCCTACAACGAGTTTCCCTAGTTAGCACACTTTTAATTCTAGGATGTATTCCACAAATCCCAAATATGATCGAGAGCACATGTAGTCTATTATTGCATACATATGTTCATGTTTCACTCTTATCATTTATTGACATCTACCAAGGACACTTAGTAGTTATTGTTGGTTTAATGATTTTCTTCTCAATATGTTATTTAAAACATTATTTTGTTACATTCATGCATCAAAGCCCCATCTACACACAAACCTTCACCACCTAGACTGACTCTATTTTATCATAGTTTCTGAGGAGACACGACCACAAGTACAAATTAGCTAATTTGTTACCATAAAAAACAACTAAAACATATATATAGGCTATTATTTTTTGGGGAGGTAACTAATAGTAGTTTATTCATAGTCCCTTATAACACTACTAAATTTTAGCAGTATCTATCTTTGTCATTATTGAGTTGATCTCATTCATTAGTTGGTAATATAATTGCTATCAATTTGTAGTATATTTACTAGTTTGATGAGTCCACAATTGTCATCAATTTGTAGTAT
>SNQJ01S0078584.1:0-14855 GCA_010110895.2 Picea sitchensis
AATGCCCATATATTTCTAAACATCATTTATTTTCATAAGCAATTTATTAAGACAACTGGGATAATAACTTCATAGCATAATATTGATTTGAATAACAGATACCTCAATAACTTAGATTTATCAACAAATACTGAATTCATGGCAGAAAGGAATAATTACATAACTTGACAAAATACCTGGTTCTGATGCTAATTCATGTTGCCCTTGTTGCCTTGCTGCCTTGCTACATAGTCCAGTCCTGTCACAAACACAGAAAATAACTGCCCAAAACTAATATCCACCTTGCCAACTAGGAAAACGACCTAGCTCCAGGATATCTACGGATATCCTGGCCCCCGTGCCCAAAACTTCTAGCAACTCGGTGCCTCCCTGATCAATATGTCACAACTAGTAAATATCATGCCTCAATCTGAGCACACATGTCACAGTAAAGCTCTCGGCCCTCTGCAGATAGCAAAACAGTTCTCCGCAACCATCCCCCCCTGATGAATGGTGTGCACATCCCCCTCTTTCCCCCCCTTATTCCTCCCGACCGACTCATGCCTTTACTTCACAACCACCCTCGTCCCCCTCCATACTCCTTCCATTAATATTTTATCTTCTCGGGACTATCAGGCTCCCTCTCTACATACGCCACCATTTTATATCATTTTCATTGATCTTTTTAAATTATAATTCTCAGGCCATTAAATGTGGTCTATAGTTAGAGTATTACTTAGTTAATCACAATCATTTCTTTTAATTAATTTTGCTTTATAATCTTTAAGCATGTATCCAATTAGGGTCGTTACATGGATGGACTTGTTGATGTTCTTCGGTTGTTGGCGATCCTACTTGCTCCCACTTGCTAATCACTAAGATATCGTTGGTAGCTCCCAACCAACGCTATGGATACTCTTCTTCCCCTTGAGACCCTGAGCCAAAAAGGGGCCACACACACAAAAACCAGAGAAAAATATAGCTCCCAATTTGCCTCGCAAGGTCAAGGTACCACTCTCTATCGAGTTGGGCATCCCAAATTCCACAAGAAAAATCAGTCAAGAAAAATATCAGCAACATAACCTTACACCTACCAGTCATGATCCATTCTCCTCCTCCGCCATCTCTTTTATAGAATTCTCTTAGTGACCAGTTGCCCAAATGCGCATTAATTTTTTTTTATTAAATTTTTAATAGGAATATTCTCCCTCGTACACTTGTCCCCTGATCCCTTAGTTGCACCACAAATTTAATTAATTAATTAATTTAATTTACCTATTCCCCCCACCCACATAAAGGCATTCCTAAAAATCCTCCTTGATGTCCCTTTATTCCTTTACATTCTCTTAAAGATTGATGCCTTTCTTACAACTTAGTTGAGTTTGAAATTAGAAAGTTCTCTAGACCATATTCCCTTCTATGTTCCACATTCCTTTTGTATTCAAGTTTCCCCTTTTTGTCTAATTTCGAAATTCACAAGTTTTGCATATAAACACAATTAATATTTTTAAATAATTTAATCCTCGATTAATTTTTAAACTTAATTTTTACCCTCACTTTTCTTCATCCCCCCTTTATTAATTACTTAATTAATTTTTCGTTCTCATGTCCTATTTAGACCTAGGCTTCGCAAAATCATTTTTAAGCGAAATTTTATAATTTTTAAAATTTACTCATGCAACAATTATCTTAAGGCTAACCAGATCAAAACGAGATGTTGTTTTCTAGGTACCTAGGTTCATTGACTCACCAATAGTAACAACCACTACGTGGCATTCAAGATGCACTACATGCTCCAAGGGTGCCACTCGCCTTCACTCATGTTTCATTTATGCGACACGCCCTTCAAGACACACTACATGCTCCAAGGGTGCCACTCACCTTTTGACTTATTTTGTTAGACGTCAAGCCCCTGGAGTCAATACTTTGTCAGGTGAACTTGTGGGAGAATAAGTGCCTATAAGGAATAAGGACCCTACCTTATTGCGTGCCCCTTAGAATCATCGTGAGCGACTATCACAGTTGGCCCTCACGACATCATAGATCTCTCAAACTAGGTAATCGATAACCTACAGTTCAAGCCACATCGAGAGTGCTAGTAGAATGTGGCAAGGTTGTTTTCACACCTCTCCCAATATCCCTGGTTGATGTGCATGACTCCTTTACTCTAAATGTGAGTCTTTTTAGCAAGTTATCGTCATCCTGCATCCATCAACGAAACATGTCAGCGATCCAAAATCAACATCATAGTTTACCAGTCATATGTCACATATGCAATAACAAAAAAACTCAAACCATAAACAATCCACTCCCTAACTCGTTCCGAAGTCCAAGGAGGTCCATCGATGCCATCAGATTCCTACACACTCAAGATAAACTAGTCAATAACACTTGTCGATACAAATATAATCAAATAACATATCATCATATCCATAATCATCATCATAATACATAAGTGAAACAGTCAATCATATAAGGAACTGGATCACTTGCACACAAGAGTCCTCAAGGAAAATTCATATTAGAAGTGCATGCAAGAGCGGGATGTTACATACACCCCCTCTTGTTTTAAACTTCCTCCTAAAGTTTCTTAGTATGCAAGTGCAGAAATAAAGTGTCTGACAATATCTAAAAGTCTATCTATCACCAAAAAGGAAATTGTTGATGCATACCATATGCGTCCTCCCAGGTAGATGAGTGTGGACTATATTTTTCCTACTGGACCTTGACCCTATTGACATTTCAAAACCATAGCTATTGAATGCGATGGTCCAAAAATTAGATTGGCTCTGTCGTGAGTGCACCCTCGCCCAACATCCGCCAAGAACTCAAGTCAATCACATGCGTAGGATCATTGACCTAAAGTTTCACAAAGATACAAGATAAACACCATGCATATGCCTCAAATATTGAGGCATGGCCAACCATTAGGCCCTTCATAAATATGGTCACGCGATATGCATCGAAAAATCCCTTTTGTCAATCCTACGCTTCTTCCATCCCCTTTCATATCGTTTGTAATTGTCCTTTCAATTATTAGATCGATTCTTTTCCTACCAGGACCCCATCTTCGAGTCAATCCAAACTCAAAGGCGTCTGAAACGGCCACCCACAAAGAAACTCAAATGGTGCCATCCTATTGGTTCTTTGATGGTTGTTGTTGCACGCAAACTTGGCTAGAGACTGAAACTATTCCCAACGTTTATGTTGGTCCAACACATCCATACACAACACAACCTTCCCAAATTGGTTCGTTCCTTCAGTCAACCTATATATCTAAAGTACATGTTGTACTAAAGTTTAGTGGTGTTCCCAAGGCCTCTTGGGAAACTCATCCAAAATCGTCTTGCAAACACTGAATCCCTTATCGGATATGATTCCTTTGGTAACAAGGGTCAAGGTGTCCTGAACAAGGGTCCTATAGACGTATCTCAATACCAAGATGTCTTGTCTGGCCAACGTCTGATGTTGTTGCACACTAGATGTTGTCAGTCCAGATGGTCTTGTAGGAGTCTTGCCCAGACTCCCACGGTTAAATATTCCTTATATGAGAGGCCTACTGGACTGCATCGTGCAATGTTCGAGGAATTTAGATCCTCACCTTCATACGAAGACTGGAGTTAAGGCCGGTCATGAACTTGTTGATCTCCAACTTCTTCATGTTCAGATGCGGGGCATACCAAAGTATCTCCTTAAATCTGGTCTCATAATCTGATGCCATATGACCACCCTGTCGTAAGGCGTTGAACTCATTGAGTTGGCACTCAACAAATTCTTTTGACAATTACTTATCCCAGAACCGTTCCCCTAAAACAGCTTTGACAACCATGTTTAACTAATGTAGGAGTGTCTTCCTCCATAGAAGAGCTCTCCCCTTTAGCTGAAGACCACCTGTATGGAATTTCATGCTGGAGGTCTGAACCGTGAAGCACGAAGAACATCACCTTGCTCTCTAGCCATGCCTCGACAACTGAGCCATCCATGGAACTCATGAATGTGGGAACTTTAATCTTCTAGAGTTCCCCGTGAATGTTACCAGCACTACCTCGGGCATGTTATGGACCCTTAGGGGTATAGGCGCCCTGGCCTTATCTTAGTATATATGGTTAGTCAAGGCCTATAACATTTCCCTACATGGACATTTTCACACCCAACACATCTCGCACGACAATCCGCTCATGCTCAAGACTTGTTCTTCTCCTTGGGGGTTGGACCCCTTTGGCACGAGTGCTACTTGAGGCATCGCGCCTCCTCCCCTAGTATGACATCGTGAATTTCTGTGGCATCCTCTAGCCGTGATTACCACATGGAAAGGTTAATAATTCAATTAGTGTTGAGTATTAATCAAGGGATTAATTCAGTGGAAGGAGTGGTGATCCACAGTCGCATGGTTCAACCCACTTTGATACCATATGTAATGACACCAACCGTTATGACTCCAACGATGTACACCAGGTAATTTTTTTTTTCTTTTAAGGTGCAAAATATATACTTAAATCCAAGGTGTGTGATTAAACCAATCAGCGAATTCACAATAACCAACATCATTTTCAAGGAACACACCTGATCCATTAGACATATTAACATAATTCACTTAATGGTCAAAGCGCGCCATTAATTCTAAACATAAGGAACCCATACAATAACATTGTGACAAGCATTCTAGTAAACTAAGGAGTGACATTTATGCTTCAACTAAGTCCATAACGCAAGCAGTCTAAACACTTAAACATCGACATAACCAAGGCGCACAAATCACCAATACTGAATTCGACCATAAGAAACATTATTCGGAGGTGCGTGAGTGATCTAATATTGAATCAACATATATCAACTTCATTACCCTTCGTGCAAATAAATCTAGGCGCTTATGAAATCACACAACAACATGGTTACAAGGCATGCAGGTAAAATCCCGAGCATAACATTACACGTCATCAAGGCCCATGACCCACACATCCTATTAATAACCAATCAATAAATAAGGGTACTTAAAGGCGCTAGGTAGGCTAATCACACTCTCCTCAAGTCAATCATTATCCCAGGTGCAAAATGATTATCAGCTAAAACCTTGAGGCGTAACGTAAACAAATGTAATTAATTATTGCGTAAAGGAATCTATTCTACCTTAAATCATACATTACAAAACCCATAAATGAAAGCACTCTGACACCAATCTAGCTAATCCTCCACACAGGGTAATGACATTCATTACCTTTAATTTCCAAGGGTCTAAGATCCATCTGTCATAGGAAAATCCATCAGCGCGAGAAACCAATCTCCAAAAATCGTCATGTAATACATACAATTGATGCACACAAAAGTCTATTTCAGCGTGTCCTATTTCTCATGAAGGAAACAGACACTTGCATTCAATAAATGAACCTCTAAAACAAAGTTTAATCAATCAAAAAGTGTCCTTATTAATTTACCTTAAGATCACTAGGTTGTTTCATTCCCTTCTTAAATAAAAGGGTGCTCATCCTAAATTTTCCCACAAAAGTGTATGTCAACTTAGCTAATCCTTCAATTATCCTACTATACTTTACCCAAGGATTCACCCACATATACCATCACCATTTGATCAATACGTAGTAATGATTATGAATGCTAATGAACCATTCCCTTATATTATCTTAATATAACGTTGGTCACCTTAATGTCAAATTAATTGAACTCAACTGCCAAATTTATAAAAAATTCACCTTTAAATATCCATGGGGTTATCGTACCTATCAACATTAATAGTTTAGTTTCAATTCATAATTAATTAGAATACAATACTCGCCATAATGCATAGCCACAATACATTTCCCTCATAACAGAGGGTTTCCTTCTAGGGAAAAAAACCCTATCATAATTTCTACCGTTAGATATGTGACCCCGCAGAGGGGGTACCCCCCTCTGCACTCCCCTGCGTGGAATATTGCACATACTTCTGGGGTGTAAAGTCTTCATGGGTTATAAACACGGCTGAAAGAAAGGACCGTTGAATCAGGAAGATAATCAAGCTCCACAACCGACAACCCCGACCATCTGTCATTCACTTAAGTTTTTATTCTAATTAAGATTATAAAAGCAGGTCAAGGCAACAATCACTATTAAATTGCATCAAGACAAGGGAACTAAAAGTAGGGGATTAGTAATGTCTAGTGATCCCAAGGGAATATCAACCGGTAGCCAAAAAAAAAATATTCAAGGTTTTCACAAAAGGAAGGAGAGATAACACAATTTTTCCAGTGACATAGTTGAGGGGTTTAAGTGGCATTAAGCATCGACTCCTTTAATTACAAAAAATATCATCAAGGAATTTTCGATTCGAATTTATATTTTAGCACAGTTGTAACAGAGCAAAAATACATCTATTACAATTTAAAATCACCGTAACCATTGTGAAAATACTTCTAGAGAGTACATACAAAAATATTTAACAAAATTCACAACCTAATAAGATTACTATAATCGTTGTGACAATACTTCTAGAGAGTACATACATAAATTTTTAACAAAAAATCACAACTCAATAATATTACTGTAACCGTTGGATGGACTTGTTGATGCTCTTCGGTTGTTGGTGATCCTTCTTTCTCCCGCTTGCTAATCACTAAGATATCACCGGTAGCTCCCAACCAATGCTAGGGATACTCTTCTTCCCCCTGAGACCCTGAGCCACAAAGGGGCCACACACACAAAAACCAGAGAAAAATCTAGCTCCCAGCTCGCCTCGCAAGGTCGAGCTACCACTCCCTATCGAGTTGGGCATCCCAATTCCCATAAGAAAAATCAATCAAGAAAAATATCAACAGCGTAACCTTACACCTACCAGTCGTGATCCATTCTTCTCCTCCGCCATCTCTTTTATAGAATTCTCTTAGTGACCAGTTGCCCAAATGTGCATTAATTTCTTTTTATTAAATTTTTAATAGGAATATTCTCCCTCGTACACTTGTCACCCGATCCCTTAGTTGCACCACAAATTTAATTAATTAATTAATTTAATTTACCTATTTCCCCCACCCACCTAAAGGCATTCCTAAAAACGCTCCTCGATGTCCCTTTATTCCTTTGCATTCTCTTAAAGATTGACGCCTTTCTTACAGCTTAGTTGAGTTCGAAATTTGAAAGTTCTCTAGCCCAGATTCCCTTCTATGTTCCACATTCCTTTTGTATTCAAGTTTCCCCTTTTTGTCTAATTTCGAAATTAGCAAGTTTTGCACATAAACACAATTAATATTTTTAAATAATTTAATCCTCGATTAATTTATAAACTTAATTTTTACCCTCACTTTTCTTCATCCCCCCTTTATTAATTGCTTAATTATTTTTTCGTTCTCATGTCCTATTTAGACCTAGGCTTAGCAAAATCATTTTAAAGGGAAATTTTATAATTTTTAAAATTTACTCATGCAACAATTATCTTAAGGCTAACCAGATCAAAACGAGATGTTGTTTTCTAGGTACCTAGGTTCATTGACTCACCAGTGTTAACAACCACTACGTGACGTTCAAGATGCACTATGTGCCCCAAGGGTACCACTCACCTTCACTCATGTTTCATTTATACTATGTGCCCTTCAAGACACATTACATGCTCCAAGGGTGCCACTCTCCTTTTGACTTATTTTGGTAGACGTCAAACCCCTAGAGTCAATACTTTGTCAGGTGAACTTGTGGGAGAATAAGGGACTATAAGGAATAAGGACCCTGCCTTATTGCGTGCCCCTTAGAATCATTGTGAGAGACTATCCTAGTCGGCCCTCACAACATCGTAGATCTCTCAAACTAGGTAATCGTTAACCTACAGTTCGAGCCACATCGAGAGTGCTAGTAGGATGTGGCAAGGTTGTTGTCACACCTCTCCCAATATCCCTAGTTGATGTGAATGACTCCTTTACTAAAATTGTGAGTCTTATTAGTAAGTTATTGTCAGCCTGCATCCATCAATGAAACATGTCAGTGATCCAAAAGCAACATCATAGTTTACCAGTCATATGTCACATATGCAATAACAAAAAAACTCAAACCATAAACAATCCACTCCTTGACTCGATCTGGAGTCCAAGGAGGTCCATCGATTCCATCAGAGTCCTACACACTCAAGATAAACTAGTCAATAGCACATATCGATACAAATATAATCAAATAACATATCATCCTATCCGTAATCATCATCATAATACATAAGTGAAACAATCAATCATATAAGGAACCGGATCACTTGCATGCAAGTGTCCTCAAGGAAAATTCATATCAGAAGTGCATGCAAGAGTGGGATGTTACATACACCCCCTCTTGTTTTAAACTTCCTCCTGAAGTTTCTTAGTATACAAGTGCATAAATAAAGTGTCTGACAATATTTAAAAGTCTAACTATCAACAAAAACGAAATTGTTGACGCATATCATATGCATCCTCCCAGGTAGATGAGTGTGGACTATATTTTTCCTACTGGACCTTGAACCTATAGACAACTCGACACCGTAGCTATCGAATGCGATGGTCCAAAAAGAAAATTGGATATGTCGTGAGTGCACCCTCGCCCAACATCCACCAAGAACTCAAGTCAATCACATGCGTAGGATCACTAACCTAAATTTTCACACAGATACAATATAAACACCATGCATGTGCCTCAAATATTGAGGCATGGCCAACCATTAGGCCCTTCATAAATATGGTCATGTGATACACATCGGAAAAACCCTTATGTCGATCCTATGCTTCTTCCATCCCCTTTCATATCGTTTGTAATTGTCCTTTCAATTCTTGGATCGATTCTTGTCCTACCAGGACCCCAGCCTCGATTCGATCCAAACTCAAAGTTGTCTGACATGGTCACCCACAAAGAAACTCAAATGGTGCCATATTACTGGTGCTTTGATGGTTTTTGTTGCACGCAAACTCGGCTAGCGACCGAAACTATTCCAAACGTTTTTGTTGGTCCAACACACCCATACACAACACAACCTTCCCAAATTGGTTCGTTCCTTCGGTCAACCTATCTATCTAAAGTACATGTTGTACTAAATTTCAATGGTGTTCCCAAGGCCTCTTGGGAAACTCATCCAAAATCATCTTGCAAACAATGAATCCCTTATCAGATACGATTCCTTTGGTAACAAGGGTCAAGGTGTCCTGAACAAGGGTCCTATAGACATATCTTGATACCAAGATGTCTTGTCTAGCCGACATCTGATGCTACTGCACACTAGATGTTGTCATTTTAGATGGTCTTGTAGGAGTCCTGCCCAGACTCCCATGGTCAAATATTCCTTATATGAGAGGCCTACTTGACTGCATCGTGAAATGTCTGAGGAATTTAGATACTCACCTTCACATGAAGACTAGAGTTAAGGCCAATCACAAACTTGTTGATCTCCAACTTCTTCAAGTTCAGTTACGAGCATACCGAAGTAGCTATATAAATCTGGTCTCATAATCTGACACCATATGACCACCCTGTCATAAGGCGCTGAACTCATTGAGTTGGTGCTCAACAAATTCCTTTGACAATTACTTCTCCCTGAACCGTTCCCCTAAAACGGCTTCGATAACCATGTTTAACTGAGGTAGGAACATATGTATCCATAGAAGAGTTGTCCCCTTTAGCTGAAGATCGCCTGTGTGGACCTTCATGATGGAGGTCTAAACTGCGAAGCATGAAGCACATCACCTTTCTCTCCAGCCATGCTTCGATGACTAAGCCGTCCATGGCACTCGTGAATGTGGGAACTTTAATCTTCTAGAGTTCCCCGTGAATATTACCAGCACTACCTTAGGCACGTTATGGACCCTTAGGGGTACATGCGCCCTCACCTTATGTTAGTACATACGGTTAGTCAAGGCCTCTGACATTTCACTACATGGACATTTTCAAACCCAACACATCTCGCATGACAATCCACTCATGCTCAAGACTTGTTCTTCTCCTTAGGGGTTGGAACCCTTTGGCGCGAGTGCTACTGGAGGCATCACGCCTCCTCCCCTAGTATTACGTCATGAATTTTCGCGGCATCCTCTAGCCGTGATTACCACATGGAAAGGTTAACAATTCAATTAGTGTTGAGTATTAATCAAGGGATTAATTCAGTGGAAGGCGTGGTGATCCACAGTTGCATGGTTCAACCCGCTCTAATACCATATGTAATGACACCAACCGTTATGACTCCAACGATGTACAACAGGTAATTTCTTTTTTCTTTTAAGGAGCAAAAGATATACTTAAATCCAAGGTGTACGATTAAATCAATCAGTGAATTCACAATAACCAACATCATTTTCAAGGTACACACCTAATCCATTACCCAAATTAACATAATTCACTTAATGATCAAAGCACGCCATTAATTCTAAATGATAAGGAACCCATACAATAACATTGTGACATGCGTGCTAGTAAACTAAGGCGTGACATTTATGCTTCAACTGAGTCCATAACGCAAGCAGTCTAAACACTTAAACATCAACATAACCAAGGCACACAAATCACCAATACTGAATTCGACCATAATAAACATTATTTGGAGGTGCGTGAGTGATCTAATATTGAATTAACATATATCAACTTCATTACCCTGCGCGCAAATAAATCTAGGCGCTTAGGAAATCACACAACAACATGGTTACAAGGCATGCGGGTAAAATCCCGAGAATAACATTACGCGTCATCAAGGCCCATGACCCACACATCCTATTAATAACCAATCAATAAATAAGGGTACCTAAAGGTGCTAGGTAGGCTAATCACACTTTCCTCAAGTCAATCGTTATCCCAGGTGCAAAATGATTATCAGCTAAAACCTTGAGGCGTAATTTAAACGAATGTAATTAATTATTGCACAAAGGAATCTATTCTACCTTAAATCATACATTACAAAATCCATAAATGAAAGCACTCTAAAACCAATCTAGCTAATCATCCACACAGGGTAATGACATTCATTACCTTTAATTGCCAAGGGTCTAGGATCCATCTGTCATAGGAAAATCCATCAGCGCGAGAAACCAATCTCCAAAAATCATCATGTAATACATACAATTGACGCACGCAAAAGTCTATTTCAGCATGTCCTATTTCTCATGAAGGAAACAGACACTTGCATTCAATCAATGAACCTCCAAAACAAAGTTTAATCAATCGAAAAGTGTCCTTATTAATTTACCTTAAGATCACTAGGTTGTTTCATTCCCTTATTAAATAAAAGGGTGCTCATCCTAAATTTTCCCACAAAAGTGTATGTCAACTTAGCTAATCCTTCAATTATCCTACTTTACTTTACCCAAGGATTCACCCACGTCTTCCATCACCATTTGATCAATACGCAGTAATTATTATGAACACCAATGAACCATTCCCTTATACTATCTTAATATAACGTTGGTCACCTTAATGTCAAATTAATTAAACTCAACTGCCAAATTAATAAAAATTTCACCTTTAAATATACATGGTGTTATCAAACCTCTCAACATTTATAGTTTAATTTCAATTCCTAATTAATTCTAATTTACTAGAGTTAGAATTTAACCGTATTACCATTTAAAAGTGCCATTAACTGGAATTAGAATTAGGATACCGTTTAATTGGAATTAGAAATTAATCAGAATTGGAATTTAAGTGGAATACCATTTATAAACTAATATTAACTGAATCAAATTTAACTGAAATATAACATTCTTCCTACATTAAATTCTGGTTTACAATTTCAACCTAAAAAGCAATTTTTAAAGAAGAAAAAACCCTCACTTAAGTCCTGGTAATCTGAGTTTTGCTTCTTAAATTTGAAATTCGTTTAAGATAAGGAAGCACTTCGAGGTAAAAAATTTCATCCAACCCTTCTTATCATGACAAGGTTTACACCCTTCCAAATTTTATTAAACAAATCATCCTAGATTAATATACACTTCCATGTGCTCCTCCACATTACACCAAAGATTAAGGCATTAATGCAACTACGATTGTGCAACAGTAAAATCGTAAAAGCAGAGAATTATGCGTTAAGTTTGTGGGGATACAATTTAGGCATCCTACAGTGACACGACGCCATTTAAGAGGGAGGGATGGTAGCACTGATTCGTTCACAAAAAACAATTAACTCTAAAAAATACTGTTCCAACTGGAAGAATGACCCGATTCACACATGCCATCTGAAAATACCTAGAGATGCATGCACCAGTCAAATTCCACTTCACCCTACTGTGACTTAGTAATGGCATGCATTTTTTTGTAGCTACAAAATGATTGCAATTAATTCTCATCCCCAAAGAGAGCCGTCGATTTTACCGGCTACTGACACATCAACATTTTAGGCCATAAATCAGGGAACCAAAATCAACAATAACACTCCCAGAATTTATCATCAACTAAATCATTAACTAGAAAAAGATGTCCCAACCACAGGCTATATCCCAGCGCTAGGTAGAAGAAGTAAATAAAAAGCAGAGAACAATCTGTGTTGAGGAGGAAGGAAGATCGTGCAAGTCCTTCATTACAAGCATCCCAACCCAACACAAGTGATTTTTTCACCAAAATACCTCTTTTAAAATCGGGACCAGAATATTTAGTTACGATTCAATGATTCGGTGGATCTTAATCGAACACAAATGGTTTACCATTCTAGGACAACTCAACACATGGGTAATAAGAAAATGCTAACATCAACAATACAGAGAGAAAACAATACATGAAACTATAGAATACTTAACTCTAGTGTATCCAGTCTCGGTAGGCTTTAAAACTTTAAGTAATCGATAACATATACTAAAAGGACCTGACAATACATGTCAAGACCAAAAATATTTGATTATGGTTCAAGATTCAGTAGGAATTAATCCAACACAGAAATAGAACGAGGATCACCCGTTGGGATTTGAAATTCCAGGATATGAGTAGGAAAGCAACGAAAATGATGGTATCTAGTAGGAGGGAAATGGGAGGCATGTAAATGGACTGGTTATGGGAGTCCCGAGATAACCCGAATGCGAGAACACAAAGGTTGTCCATCCCTCCAGGAAGAAATCATCCCAACAATCAACTATAGAACCCCTCCCCATGAAAGTCGTCGACACCAGTCTAGAGTGGCGATAGCGCGAATTCCTTCCAGGAATTTCGACTAATGGGAGGGTAGCGGTGAACAAAAATGGTTTGGGTAAAATTTTAAAGGATAAAGTAAAAATTTGGATTAAGCTCTCTGCCCCAAAAGGGTAAAGAAACAATTGACAAACACATTGATAATTAAGGCCAGTGATCAAATTGATTTATGTACCTACTCCGACCATCTATCATTCACTTAAATTTTTATTCTAATTAAGATTATAAACGTAGGTCAAGGAAGTGACCACCATTAACTTGCATCGATTCAAGGCAACTAAAAGCAGGGGATCAATAATGTCTAGCGATCCCAAGAGAATCTCAACCAGTAGCCAGAAAAAATAAGATTTGGGTTGCAAAAAAGGAAGGAGAGCTAACACAATTTTTCTAGTGACTTAGTTGAGGGGTTTAAGTGGCATCAAGCATCGACTCCTTTAATTACACAAAATATCATCAAGGAATTTTTTATTCGAATTTAGATTTTAGCACAGTTGTAACAGAGCACAAATACATCTATTACAATTAAAAATCACCATAACCGTTGCAAAAATGCTTCTAGAGAGTACATACAAAAATATTTAACAAAATTCACAACTTAATAATATTACCATAACCGTTGAAACAATACTTCTAGAGAGTACATACATAATTTTTTAACAAAAACTCACAACTTAATAAGATTACCGTAACCGTTGGATGGATTTGTTGATGTCCTTTGGTTGCTAGTGATCCTCCTTGCTCCCACTTACAAATTTCTCAGACCTCACCGGTACCTCCCAACCAACGCTAGGGGTACTCTTCTTCCCCCTAAACCCCCTGAGTGGCAAAGGGGCCACATACACAAAAAATAGAGAAAAGTCTATCTCCCAACTCGCCTTGCAAGGTCGAGCTACCACTCCCTATCGAGTTGGGCATCCCAACTCCCACAAGAAAAATCAGTCAAGAAAAATATCGGTAGGGTAACCCTATAATTCCTATTGATGGGCTCCTCTCATGTTAAATATTTTTTTTTCCTCGAAAAAAAGCACAATTTTCATTATGATAATCAAAATTACATTTTGTGGATACACCTTCTGGTGTATTCTTGTGATAAAGTATGTCTACATACTTCATATCGAGTGGTTCTTTCTTCTTCATCCCATGGGATTTTACATAGTCATTCCCAAAAAATCTGTAATGTTACAATGTATTGAGTACAGTCCTCAGTTTGCATAGTATCCTTTATAGATTTTGTATCCAAAATCTTGTAAAATATTTAGAGTTTACTTTCATTTACAAAAATTTTCTATGTTGTTCCTGTGTTTGTTCATTTATGAACTCCGTGATCTTCCAGTGGCCCACATCCATGTATGTGCCCTTTTTCGAAGCCATGTCCGCTTCTTTATTCCTTTCCCTATAGACATGTTGACAGGAAAAGAAGCCAAAAAATTTCTGCAGTGATTTTATGTCTTCCACAGTATTGGAAAAACTGATATTATTGCATCTTTGAGTTCCATTTATCCAGTTTATTGCATTTTTGAGTCTCAAAAAAATGATAACTTTTTGTAGTCTTTTTCAAGGGAAAAAACCATGAGAAGTTTGAGGCTCATTAATTACGCATAATTATTAGTTCCATTTCCCAATCCAGAAGATAAAGTGAAGTAGTGTGTGTCTGATAAGTATAGTAAGCCTCCTCCTCCACATGTGTAGTGTTGGGAAGCTCCGTCAAAAAATCCACAAGGTGTGGATTTTTCTATGTATACTTCTTTTATTACTCTGTTCTTTGATCTTTCTTTTGAAGGAAAGGA
>SNQJ01S0078584.1:14865-38795 GCA_010110895.2 Picea sitchensis
TCACAACTTAATAAGATTACCGTAACCGTTGGATGGATTTGTTGATGTCCTTTGGTTGCTAGTGATCCTCCTTGCTCCCACTTACAAATTTCTCAGACCTCACCGGTACCTCCCAACCAACGCTAGGGGTACTCTTCTTCCCCCTAAACCCCCTGAGTGGCAAAGGGGCCACATACACAAAAAATAGAGAAAAGTCTATCTCCCAACTCGCCTTGCAAGGTCGAGCTACCACTCCCTATCGAGTTGGGCATCCCAACTCCCACAAGAAAAATCAGTCAAGAAAAATATCGGTAGGGTAACCCTATAATTCCTATTGATGGGCTCCTCTCATGTTAAATATTTTTTTTTCCTCGAAAAAAAGCACAATTTTCATTATGATAATCAAAATTACATTTTGTGGATACACCTTCTGGTGTATTCTTGTGATAAAGTATGTCTACATACTTCATATCGAGTGGTTCTTTCTTCTTCATCCCATGGGATTTTACATAGTCATTCCCAAAAAATCTGTAATGTTACAATGTATTGAGTACAGTCCTCAGTTTGCATAGTATCCTTTATAGATTTTGTATCCAAAATCTTGTAAAATATTTAGAGTTTACTTTCATTTACAAAAATTTTCTATGTTGTTCCTGTGTTTGTTCATTTATGAACTCCGTGATCTTCCAGTGGCCCACATCCATGTATGTGCCCTTTTTCGAAGCCATGTCCGCTTCTTTATTCCTTTCCCTATAGACATGTTGACAGGAAAAGAAGCCAAAAAATTTCTGCAGTGATTTTATGTCTTCCACAGTATTGGAAAAACTGATATTATTGCATCTTTGAGTTCCATTTATCCAGTTTATTGCATTTTTGAGTCTCAAAAAAATGATAACTTTTTGTAGTCTTTTTCAAGGGAAAAAACCATGAGAAGTTTGAGGCTCATTAATTACGCATAATTATTAGTTCCATTTCCCAATCCAGAAGATAAAGTGAAGTAGTGTGTGTCTGATAAGTATAGTAAGCCTCCTCCTCCACATGTGTAGTGTTGGGAAGCTCCGTCAAAAAATCCACAAGGTGTGGATTTTTCTATGTATACTTCTTTTATTACTCTGTTCTTTGATCTTTCTTTTGAAGGAAAGGAAGAGAAAATTGGCAGACTATTTAGTGAGGTTTTCTCATGAGAAATAGTCACCTCTTTGAAGATGGCTTCATTTCTTACTAGCCTTACTCCCCAAGTGATCAGTAAAGGGAGTAATCTGTATGTTTTGTAAGAGGATTTTTCCCACCAGTTCTTCGAGGCTTGTTCCAAGGTGTGGCCCTCCCACTAAAAACGGAATTTCAGAGTGCATGAAACTCCTACCCAAACTAATTTTAGATAAGTGCATTAAATAAAGAGATGTTGTGTCATTTCTCTCTCTGTCTTGAACAGTGGGAATTTGCTTGGTCCAACAAAATTTATTTTTTGTAAAATATCTCAGGTTGGGGCTTTATTTGAAAGCACACACCACCAGAAGAGTTTTGACCTGGTAGGACCATTGATCTTCCAAATATTTTTCCACCACAAGACTCGTTCAACTTCTGAGATTTCTTGCATTAGCTGTGAATATCCTTCCTTTGGAGTGTAGATACCAGACTCATTTTTGTCCCAAACCAGTTCGTCTTCTTATTCTCTTATCCTGATTTGTGAGCGAAAAAGTAATTCTCCAATTCTGCTGAAAAAGTAATTCAAGCAATCTAAACACTTAAACATAGGCATAACCAAGGCACACAAATATCATGTACTAGAGTCTACCATAAGAAACATTATTTGGAGGCTCATGCGTGATCTAATATTGAATTAACATATATCAACTTCATTACCCTGTGTGAAAATAAATCTAGGTGCTTAGGAAATCACACAACAACATGGTTACAAGGCACGCAGGTAAAATCCCAAGCGTAACATTACGCGTCATCAAGGCCAATGAGCCACACATCCTATTAATAACCAATCAAGAAAAAAGGGTACTTAAAGGTGCTAGGTAGGATAATCACACTCTCCTAAAGTCAATCATTAACCCAGGCGCAAAATGATTATCAACTAAACCTTGAGGTGCAAGGTAAACAACTGTAATTAATTGTTGCGTAAAGGGAATATTTTCCACCCTAAATCATACATTCCATAAATGAAATCACTCTAAGACCAATCCATATAATAATCGACATAGGGTAACAACATTCATTACCTTTAATTATGCAACGATCTAAGATCCAACTGTCATAGGAAAATCCATCACCGCGAGAAACCAATATCCAAAGATTGTCATGTAATACATACAATTGTCATGCGCAAAAGTCTATCTCAGCATGTCCTATTTCTCATGAAGGAAATGAACGCGTGCATTCAATCAATGAACCTCTAAAACAAAGTTTAATCAATCGACATGTGTCCTTATTAATTTACCTTAAGATCACTAGGTTGTTTCATTCCCTTAAATAAAAGGGTACTCATCCTAAATTTTCCCACAAAAGTATATGTCAACTTAGCTAATCCTTCAATTATCCTACTATACTTTACCCAAGGATTCACCCAAATCTGCCATCACCATTTGATCAATACGCAGTAATGATTATGAACGCCAATGAATCATTCCCTTATATTATGTGAATATAACGTTGGTCACCTTAATGTCAAATTAATTGAACTTAGATGCCAAATTAATAAAAAATTCACCTTTAAATATTGATGCATGGCCAACCATTAGGCCCTTCATAAATATGGTCACGTGATACGCATCGGATAAACCCTTCTGTCGATCCTATGCTTCTTCCATCCCCTTTCATATCGTTTGTAATTGTCCTTTCAATTGTTGGATCGATTCTTGTCCTACCAGGACCCCATCCTCGACTCGATCCAAACTCAAAGGTGTCTGACATGGTCACCCACAAAGAAACTCAAATGGTGCCATCTTACTAGTGCTTTGATGGTTTTTGTTGCACGCAAAATCGGCTAGCGACCGAAACTATTCCCAACATTTTTGTTGGTCCAACACACCCATACACAACACAACCTTCCCAAATTGGTTCGTTCCTTCGTTCAACCTATCTATATAAAGTACATGTTGTACTAAAGTTCAGTGGTGTTCCCAAGGCCTCTTGGGAAACTCATCCAAAATCATTTTGCAAACACTGAATCCCTTATCAAATACGATTCCTTTGGTAACAAGGGTCAAGGTGTCCTGAACAAGGGTCCTATAGACATATCTTGATACCAAGATGTCTTGTCTAGCCGACATATGATGCTACTGCACACCAGATGTTGTCATTTCAGATGGTCTTGTAGGAGTCCTGCCCAGACTCCCACGGTCAAATATTCCTTATATGAGAGGCCTACTGGACTGCATCGTGCAATGTATGAGGAATTTAGATACTCACCTTCACATGAAGACTGGATTTAAGGCCAATCACGAACTTGTTGATCTCCAACTTCTTCAAGTTCAGTTGTAGGCATACCGAAGTAGCTATATAAATCTGGTCTCATAATCTAACACCATATGACCACCCTGTCGTAAGGCGTTGAACTCATCGAGTTTGCGCTCAACAAATTCCTCTGACAATTACTTCTCCCACAACTATTCCCCTAAAACGGCTTCGATAACCATGTTTAACTGACGTAGGAGCATCTTTATCCATAGAAGAGCTCTCCCCTTTAGCCGAAGATCTCCTATGTGGACCTTCATGCTGGAGGTCTAAACTGCGAAGCGCGAAGCACATCACCTTTCTCTCCAGCCATGCTTCAACGACTAAGCCGTCCATGGCACTCGTGAATGCGGGAACTTTAATATCCTAGATTTCCCCGTGAATGTTACCAGCACTACCTTAGGCGCGTTATGGACCCTTAGGGGTACAGGCACCCTCTCCTTATGTTAGTACATATGGTTAGTCAAGGCCTCTGACATTTCACTGCACGAACATTTTCAGACCCAACACATCTCGCACGACAATCCACTCATGCTCAAGACTTGTTCTTCTCCTTAGGGGTTGGATCCCTTTGGCGTGGGTGCTACTGGAGGCATCGCGCCTCCTCCCCTAGTATTACGTCATGAATTTCTGTGGCATCCTCTAGCCGTGATTACCACATGGAAAGGTTAATAATTCAATTAGTGTTGAGTATTAATCAAGGGATTAATTCAGTGGAAGGCGTGGTGATCCACAATCGCATGGCTCAACCCGATCTAATACCATATGTAATGACACCAACCGTTAGGACTCCAACAATGTACAACAGGTATTTTTTTTTTCTTTTAAGGCGCAAAAGATATACTTAAATCCAAGGTGTGCGATTAAATCAATTAGTGAATTCACAATAACCAACATCATTTTCAATGTACACACCTAATCCATTACCCAAATTAACATAATTCACTTAACAATCAAAGCACGCCATTAATTCTAAACATAAGGAACCCATACAATAACATTGTGATAGGCATGCTAGTAAACTAAGGCGTGACATTTATGCTTCAATTGAGTCCATAACGCAAGCAGTCTAAACACTTAAACATCGACATAACCAAGGCACGCAAATCACCAATATTGAATTCGAAAATAAGAAACATTATTTCGAGGCACGTGAGTGATCTAATATTGAATTAACATATATCAACTTCATAAATCTACGCGCTTAGGAAATCACACAACAACATGGTTACAAGGCATGCGGGTAAAATCCCGAGCATAACATTACGCGTCATCAAGGCCCATGACCCACACATCCTATTAATAACCAATCAATAAATAAGGGTACTTAAAGGTGCTAGGTAGGCTAATCACACTCTCCTCAAGTCAATCATTATCCCAGGTGCAAAGTGATTATCAACTAAAACCTTGAGGCGTAAGGTAAACGAATGTAATTAATTATTGCGTAAAGGAATCTATTCTACCTTAAATCATATATTACAAAATCCATAAATGAAAGCACTCTAACACCATTCTAGCTAATCATCCACACAGGGTAATGACATTCA
The DNA here is from genome assembly GCA_010110895.2 of Picea sitchensis. NCBI lineage: Eukaryota > Viridiplantae > Streptophyta > Pinopsida > Pinales > Pinaceae > Picea > Picea sitchensis. The sequence continues at coordinate 19,854 of SNQJ01S0078584.1, forward strand.
TTACCTTTAATTGCCAAGTTTCTAAGATTCATCTGTCATAGGAAAATCCATCAGCGCGAGAAACCAATCTCCAAAAATCGTCATGTAATACATACAATTGACACACGCAAAAGTCTATTTCAGCATGTCCTATTTCTCATGAAGGAAACAGACACTTGCATTCAATCAATGAACCTCTAAAACAAAGTTTAATCAATTGAAAAGTGTCCTTATTAATTTACCTTAAGATCACTAGGTTGTTTCATTCCCTTATTAAATAAAAGGGTGCTCATCCTAAATTTTCCCACAAAAGTGTATGTCAACTTAGCTAATCCTTCAATTATCCTACTTTACTTTACCCAAGGATTCACCCACGTCTTCCATCATCATTTGATCAATACGCAGTAATTATTATGAACACCAATGAACCATTCCCTTATACTATCTTAATATAATATTGGTCACCTTAATGTCAAATTAATTAAACTCAGCTGCCAAATTAATAAAAATTTCACCTTTAAATATACATGGTGTTATCACACCTCTCAACATTAATAGTTTAATTTCAATTCCTAATTAATTCTAATTTACTAGAGTTAGAATTTAACCGTATTACCATTTAAAAGTGCCATTAACTAGAATTAAAATTAATCAGAATTGGAATTTAAGTGGAATACCATTTATAAACTAATATTAACTGAATCAAATTTAACTGAAATATAACATTCTTCCTGCATTAAATTCTGGTTTACAATTTCAACCTAAAAAGCAATTTTTAAAGAAGCAAAAACCCTCACTTAAGTCTTGGCAATCTGAGTTTTACTTCTTAAATTTGAAATTCGTTTAAGATAAGGAAACACTTCGAGGTAAAAATTTTCTTCCAACCCTTCTTATCATGACAAGGTTTACACCCTTCCAAATTTTATTAAACAGATCATCCTATATTAATATACACTTCCATGTGGTCCTCCACATTACACCAAAGATTAAGGCATTAATGCAACTACGATTGTGCAACAATAAAATCGTAAAAGAAGAGAATTATGCGTTAAGTTTGTGGGGATACAATTTAGGCATCCTACAGTGACACGACGCCATTTAAGAGGGAGGGATGGTAGCACTGATTCGTTCACAAAAAACAATTAACTCTAAAAAATACCGTTCCAACTGGAAGAATTACCCGATTCACACATGCCATCTGAAACTACCTGGAGATGCATGCACCAGTCAAATTCCACTTCACCCTACTGTGACTTAGTAATGGCATGCATTTTTTTGTAGCTACAAAATGATTGCAATTAATTCTCATCCCCAAGGAGAGCCGTCGATTTTGCCGGCTATTGACACGTCAACATTTTAGGCCATAAATCAGGGAACCAGAATCAACAATAACGCTCCTTGAATTTATCATCAACTAAATCATTACCTAGAGAAAGATGTCCCAACCACAGGCTATATCCCAGCACTAGGTAGAAGAATTAAATAAAAACCAGAGAACAATCTGTGTTGAGGAGGAAGGAAGATCATGCAAGTCCTTCATTACAAGCATCCCAACCCAACACAAGTGATTTTTTCACCAAAATACCTCTTTTAAAATCGGGACCAGAATATTTAGTTACGATTCAATGATTCGGTGGATCTTAATCGAACACAAATGGTTTACCATTCTAGGACAACTCAACACATAGGCAATAAGAAAATGTTAATATCAACAATATAGAGAGAAAACAATACATGAAACTATAGAATACTTAACTATAGCGTATCCAGTCTCGGTAGGCTTTAAAACTTTAAGTAATCGGTAGAATATACTAAAAGGACCTGACAATACATGTCAAGACCAAAAATATTTGATTATGGTTCAAGATTCAGTAGGATTTAACCCAACACAACAATAGAACGGGGATCTCCCATTGGGATTTGAAATTCTAGGATATGAGTAGGAAAGCAACGAAAATGATGGTATCCAGTAGGCGGGAAATGGGAGGCATGTAAACGGAATGGTTATGGGAGTCTCGAGATCACCCGAATGCGAGATCACAAAGGTTGGCCATCCCTCCAGGAAGAAATCATCCCAACAATCAACTAAAGAACCCCTCCCCATGAAAGTCATCGACACCAGTCTGGAGTGGCGCTAGCGCGAATTCCTTCCAGGAATTTCGACTAATGGGAGGGTAGCGGTGAACAAAAATGGTTTGGGTAAAATTTTAAAGGATAAAGTAAAAATTTGGATTAAGATGAAATGTTCCTAAGCCAACGATCATTCGCTACCATGCCATTAAAATAAATTACAAGAATACAACGCACAAATGGTCATGGGTGAATCAAGGAAACAAATTAGCTCTCTGCCCCAAAAGGGTAAAGAAACAGTTGACAAACACATTGATAATTAAGGCCAGCGATCAAATTGATTTATGTACCTACTCCGACCATATATCATTCACTTAAATTTTTATTCTAATTAAGATTATAAACGTAGGTCAAGGAAGCGACCACCATTAACTTGCATCAATTCAAGGGAACTAAAAGCAGGGGATCAATAATGTCTAGTGATCCCAAGAGAATCTCAACCAGTAGCCAGAAAAAAAAGATTCGGGTTGCAAAAAAGGAAGGAGAGCTAACACAATTTTTCTAGTGACTTAGTTGAGGGGTTTAACTGGCATCAAGCATCGACTCCTTTAATTACACAAAATATCATCAAGGAATTTTTTATTCGAATTTAGATTTTAGCACAGTTGTAACAGAGCACAAATACATCTATTACAATTTAAAATCACCATAACCGTTGCAAAAAGTCTTCTAGAGAGTACATACAGAAATATTTAACAAAATTCACAACTTAATAATATTACCATAACCGTTGAAACAATACTTCTAGAGAGTACATACATAATTTTTTAACAAAAAATCACAACTTAATAAGATTACCGTAACCGTTGGATGGATTTGTTGATGTCCTTTGGTTGCTAGTGATCCTCCTTGCTCCCACTTACAAATTTCTCAGACCTCACCGGTACCTCCCAACCAACGCTAGGGGTACTCTTCTTCCCCCTAAACCCCCTGAGTGGCAAAGGGGCCACATACACAAAAAATAGAGAAAAGTCTATCTCCCAACTCGCCTTGCAAGGTCGAGCTACCACTCCCTATCGAGTTGGGCATCCCAACTCCCACAAGAAAAATCAGTCAAGAAAAATATCGGTAGGGTAACCCTATAATTCCTATTGATGGGCTCCTCTCATGTTAAATATTTTTTTTTCCTCGAAAAAAAGCACAATTTTCATTATGATAATCAAAATTACATTTTGTGGATACACCTTCTGGTGTATTCTTGTGATAAAGTATGTCTACATACTTCATATCGAGTGGTTCTTTCTTCTTCATCCCATGGGATTTTACATAGTCATTCCCAAAAAATCTGTAATGTTACAATGTATTGAGTACAGTCCTCAGTTTGCATAGTATCCTTTATAGATTTTGTATCCAAAATCTTGTAAAATATTTAGAGTTTACTTTCATTTACAAAAATTTTCTATGTTGTTCCTGTGTTTGTTCATTTATGAACTCCGTGATCTTCCAGTGGCCCACATCCATGTATGTGCCCTTTTTCGAAGCCATGTCCGCTTCTTTATTCCTTTCCCTATAGACATGTTGACAGGAAAAGAAGCCAAAAAATTTCTGCAGTGATTTTATGTCTTCCACAGTATTGGAAAAACTGATATTATTGCATCTTTGAGTTCCATTTATCCAGTTTATTGCATTTTTGAGTCTCAAAAAAATGATAACTTTTTGTAGTCTTTTTCAAGGGAAAAAACCATGAGAAGTTTGAGGCTCATTAATTACGCATAATTATTAGTTCCATTTCCCAATCCAGAAGATAAAGTGAAGTAGTGTGTGTCTGATAAGTATAGTAAGCCTCCTCCTCCACATGTGTAGTGTTGGGAAGCTCCGTCAAAAAATCCACAAGGTGTGGATTTTTCTATGTATACTTCTTTTATTACTCTGTTCTTTGATCTTTCTTTTGAAGGAAAGGACGAGAAAATTGACAGACTATTTAGTGAGGTTTTCTCATGAGAAATAGTCACCTCTTTGAATATGGATTCATTTCTTATTAGCCTTACTCCCCAAGTGATCAGTAAAGGGAGTAATCTGTATGTTTTGTAAGAGGATTTTTCCCACCAGTTCTTCCAGGCTTGTTCCAAGGTGTGGCCTTCCCACTAAAAAGGGAATTTCAGAGTGCATGAAACTCCTGCCCAAACTAATTTTAGATAAGTGCATTAAAGAAAGAGATGTTGTGTCATTTCTCTCTCTGTCTTGCATAGTGGGAATTTGCTTGGTCCAACAAAATTTATTTTTTGTAAAATATCTCAGGTTGGGGCTTTATTTGAAAGCACACACCACCAGAAGAGTTTTGACATGGTAGCATCATTGATCTTCCAAATATTTTTCCACCACAAGACTGGTTCAACTTCTGAGAGTTCTTGCATTAGCTGTGAATATCCTTCCTTTGGAGTGTAGATACCAGACTCATTTTATTCCCAAACCAGTTCATCTTCTTATTCTCTTATCCTGATTTGTGAGCGAAAAAGTAATTCTCCAATTCTGCTGAAAAAGTAATTCAAGCAATCTAAACACTTAAACAACGGCATAACCAAGGCACACAAATCTCCTGTACTAAAGTCTACCATAAGAAACATTATTTGGAGGCTCATGCGTGATCTAATATTGAATTAACATACATCAACTTCATTACCCTGTGTGAAAATAAATCTACGTGCTTAGGAAATCACACAACAACATGGTTATAAGGTGCGCAGGTAAAATCCCAAGCGTAACATTACGCGTCATCAAGGCCAATGAGCCACACATCCTATTAATAACCAATCAAGAAAAAAGGGTACTTAAAGGTGCTAGGTAGGATAATCACACTCTCCTAAAGTCAATCATTATCCCAGGCACAAAATGATTATCAACTAAACCTTGAGGTGCAAGGTAAACAACTGTAATTAATTGTTGCGTAAAGGGAATCTTTTCCACCCTAAATCATACATTCCATAAATGAAATCACTCTAAGACCAATCCATCTAATAATCGACATAGGGTAACAACATTCATTACCTTTAATTATGCAACGATCTAAGATCCAACTGTCATAGGAAAATCCATCACCGCGAGAAACCAATCTCCAAATATTGTCATGTAATACATACAATTGTCATGCGCAAAAGTCTATCTCAGCATGTCCTATTTCTCATGAAGGAAATGAACGTGTGCATTCAATCAATGAACCTCTAAAACAAATTTTAATCAATCGACATGTGTCCTTATTAATTTACCTTAAGATCACTAGGTTGTTTCATTCCCTTCTTAAATAAAAGGGTGCTCATCCGAAATTTTCCCACAAAAGTGTATGTCAACTTAGCTAATCCTTCAATTATCCTACTATACTTTACCCAAGGATTCACCCAAATCTGCCATCACCATTTGATCAATACGCAGTAATGATTATGAACGCCAATGAACCATTCCCTTATATTATGTGAATATAACGTTGGTCACCTTAATGTCAAATTAATTGAACTCAGATGCCAAATTAATAAAAAAATCACCTTTAAATATTGATGCATGGACAACCATTAGGCCCTTCATAAATATGGTCACGTGATACGCATCGAAAAAACCCTTCTGTCGATCCTATGCTTCTTCCATCCACTTTCATATCGTTTGTAATTGTCCTTTCAATTGTTGGATCGATTCTTGTCCTACCAGGACCCCATCCTCGATTCGATCCAAACTCAAAGGTGTCTGACATGGTCACCCACAAAGAAACTCAAATGGTGCCATCTTACTGGTGCTTTGATGGTTTTTGTTGCACGCAAACTCGGCTAGCGACCGAAACTATTCCCAACATTTTTGTTGGTGCAACACACCCATACACAACACAACCTTCCAAAATTGGTTCGTTCCTTCGGTCAACCTATCTATATAAAGTACATGTTGTACTAAAGTTCAGTGGTGTTCCCAAGGCCTCTTGGGAAACTCATCCAAAATCATTTTGCAAACACTGAATCCCTTATCAGATACGATTCCTTTGGTAACAAGGGTCAAGGTGTCCTGAACAAGGGTCCTATAGACATATCTTGATACCAAGATGTCTTTTCTAGCCGACATCTGATGCTACTGCACACCAGATGTTCTCATTTCAGATGGTCTTGTAGGAGTCCTACCCAGACTCCCACGGTCAAATATTCCTTATATGAGAGGCCTACTGGACTGCATCGTGCAATGTATGAGGAATTTAGATACTCACCTTCGCATGAAGACTGGATTTAAGGCCAGTCACGAACTTGTTGATCTCCAACTTCTTCAAGTTCAGTTGTGGGCATACCGAAGTAGCTATATAAATCTGGTCTCATAATCTAACACCATATGACCACCCTGTCGTAAGGCGTTGAACTCATCGAGTTGGTGCTCAACAAATTCCTCTAGCAATTACTTCTCCCGGAACTATTCCCCTAAAATGGCTTCGATAACCATGTTTAACTGACGTAGGAGCATCTTTATCCATAGAAGAGCTCTCCCCTTTAGCTGAAGATCTCCTATGTGGACCTTCATGCTGGAGGTCTAAACTGCGAAGCGCGAAGCACATCACCTTTCTCTCCAGCCATGCTTCAGCGACTGAGCCGTCCATGGCACTCGTGAATGCGGGAACTTTAATATTCTAGATTTCCTCGTGAATGTTACCAGCACTACCTCGGGCGCGTTATGGACACTTAGGGGTACAGGCACCCTCGCCTTATGTTAGTACATATGGTTAGTCAAGGCCTCTGACATTTCACTGCACAAACATTTTCAGACCCAACACATCTCGCACGACAATCCACTCATGCTCAAGACTTGTTCTTCTCCTTAGGGGTTGGATCCCTTTGGCGTGGGTGCTACTGGAGGCATCGCGCCTCCTCCCCTAGTATTACGTCATGAATTTCCGTGGCATCCTCTAGCCGTGATTACCACATGGAAAGGTTAATAATTCAATTAGTGTTGAGTATTAATCAAGGGATTAATTCAGTGGAAGGCGTGGTGATCCACAATCGCACGGTTCAACCCGCTCTAATACCATATGTAATGACACCAACCGTTAGGACTCCAACGATGTACAACAGTTAATTTTTTTTTTCTTTTAAGGCACAAAAGATATACTTAAATCCAAGGTGTGCGATTAAATCTATCAGTGAATTAACAATAACCAACATCATTTTCAATGTACACACCTAATCCATTACCCAAATTAACATAATTCACTTAACAATCAAAGCACGCCATTAATTCTAAACATAAGGAACCCATACAATAACATTGTGATAGGCGTGCTAGTAAACTAAGGTGTGATATTTATGCTTCAATTGAGTCCATAACGCAAGCAGTCTAAACACTTAAACATCGACATAACCAAGGCACGCAAATCACCAATACTGAATTCGACCATAAGAAACTTTATTTGGAGGCACGTGAGTGATCTAATATTGAATTAACATATATCAACTTCATAAATCTACGCTCTTAGGAAATCACACAACAACATGGTTACAAGGCATGCGGGTAAAATCCCGAGCATAACATTACGCGTCATCAAGGGCCATGACCCACACATCCTATTAATAACCAATCAATAAATAAGGGTACTTAAAGGTGCTAGGTAGGCTAATCACACTCTCCTCAAGTCAATCATTATCCCAGGTGCAAAATGATTATCAACTAAAACCTTGAGGCGTAAGGTAAACGAATGTAATTAATTATTGCGTAAAGGAATCTATTCTACCTTAAATCATACATTACAAAATCCATAAATGAAAGCACTCTAACACCAATCTAGCTAATTATCCACACAGGGTAATGACATTCATTACCTTTAATTGCCAAGTTTCTAAGATTCATCTGTCATAAGAAAATCCATCAGCGTGAGAAACCAATCTCCAAAAATCGTCATGTAATACATACAATTAATGCACACAAAAGTCTATTTCAGCATGCCCTATTTCTCATGAAGGAAACAGACACTTGCATTCAATCAATGAACCTCTAAAACAAAGTTTAATCAATTGAAAAGTGTCCTTATTAATTTACCTTAAGATCACTAGGTTGTTTCATTCCCTTATTAAATAAAAGGGTGCTCATCCTAAATTTTCCCACAAAAGTGTATGTCAACTTAGCTAATCCTTCAATTATCCTACTTTACTTTACCCAAGGATTCACCCACGTCTTCCATCATCATTTGATCAATACGCAGTAATTATTATGAACACCAATGAACCATTCCCTTATACTATCTTAATATAATATGGTCACCTTAATGTCAAATTAATTAAACTCAGCTGCCAAATTAATAAAAATTTCACCTTTAAATATACATGGTGTTATCACACCTCTCAAAATTAATAGTTTAATTTCAATTCCTAATTAATTCTAATTTACTAGAGTTAGAATTTAACCGTATTACCATTTAAAAGTGTCATTAACTGGAATTAAAATTAGGATACCATTTAATTGGAATTAGAAATTAATCAGAATTGGAATTTAAGTGGAATACCATTTATAAACTAATATTAACTGAATCAAATTTAACAGAAATATAGCATTCTTCCTGCATTAAATTCTGGTTTACAATTTCAACCTAAAAAGCAATTTTTAAAGAAGCAAAAACCCTCACTTAAGTCTAGGCAATCTGAGTTTTACTTCTTAAATTTGAAATTCGTTTAAGATAAGGAAACACTTCGAGGTAAAAAATTTCGTCCAACCCTTCTTATCATGACAAGGTTTACACCCTTCCAAATTTTATTAAACAGATCATCCTAGATTAATATACACTTCCATGTGCTCCTCCACATTACACCAAAGATTAAGGCATTAATGCAACTATGATTGTGCAACAGTAAAATCGTAAAAGAAGAGAATTATGCGTTAAGTTTGTGGGGATACAATTTAGGCATCCTACAGTGACACAACGCCATTTAAGAGGGAGGGATGGTAGCACTGATTCGTTCACAAAAAACAATTAACTCTAAAAAATACCGTTCCAACTGGAAGAATTACCCGATTCACACATGCCATCTGAAAATACCTAGAGATGCATGCACCAGTCAAATTCCACTTCACCCTACTGTGACTTAGTAATGGCATGCATTTTTTTGTAGCTACAAAATGATTGCAATTAATTCTCATCCCCAAGGAGAGCCATCGATTTTTCCGGCTACTGACACGTCAACATTTTAGGCCATAAATCAGGGAACCAGAATCAACAATAACGCTCCTTGAATTTATCATCAACTAAATCATTACCCAGAAAAAGATGTCCCAACCACAAGCTATATCCCAGCACTAGGTAGAAGAATTAAATAAAAACCAGAGAACAATCTGTGTTGAGGAGGAAGGAAGATCATGCAAGTCCTTCATTACAAGCATCCCAACCCAACACAAGTGATTTTTTCACCAAAATACCTCTTTTAAAATCGGGACCAGAATATTTAGTTACGATTCAATGATTCGGTGGATCTTAATCGAACACAAATGGTTTACCATTCTAGGAAAACTCAACACATAGGCAATAAGAAAATGTTAATATCAACAATACAGAGAGAAAACAATACATGAAACTATAGAATACTTAACTCTAGCTTATCCAGTCTCGGTAGGCTTTAAAACTTTAAGTAATCGGTAGCATATACTAAAAGGACCTGACAATACATGTCAAGACCAAAAATATTTGATTATGGTTCAATATTCAGTAGGATTTAACCCAACACAGCAATAGAACAGGGATCACCCGTTGGGATTTGAAATTCTAGGATATGAGTAGGAAAGCAACGAAAATGATGGTATCCAGTAGGCGGGAAATGGGAGGCATGTAAACGGACTGGTTATGGGAGTCTCGAGATCACCCGAATGCGAGAACACAAAGGTTGGCCATCCCTCCAAGAAGAAATCATCCCAACAATCAACTAAAGAACCCCTCCCCATGAAAGTCATCAACACCAGTCTGGAGTGGCGCTAGCGCGAATTCCTTCCAGGAATTTCGACTAATGGGAGGGTAGCGGTGAACAAAAATGGTTTGGGTAAAATTTTAAAGGATAAAGTAAAAATTTGGATTAAGCTGAAATGTTCCTAAGGCAACAATCATTCGCTACCATGCCATTAAAATAAATTACAAGAATACAATGCACAAATGGTCATGGGTGAATCAAGGAAACAAATTAGCTCTCCGCCCCAAAAGGGTAAAGAAATAGTTGACAAACACATTGATAATTAAGGCCAGCGATCAAATTGATTTATGTACCTACTCCGACCATATATAATTCACTTAATTTTTTATTCTAATTAAGATTATAAACGTAGGTCAAGGAAGCGATCACCATTAACTTGCATCGATTCAAGGGAACTAAAAGCAGGGGATCAATAATATCTAGCGATCCCAAGAGAATCTCAACCAGTAGCCAGAAAAAAAAGATTCGGGTTGCAAAAAAGGAAGGAGAGCTAACACAATTTTTCTAGTGACTTAGTTGAGGGGTTTAAGTGGCATCAAGCATCGACTCCTTTAATTACACAAAATATCATCAAGGAATTTTTGATTCGAATTTAGATTTTAACACAGTTGTAACAGAGCACAAATACATCTATTACAATTTAAAATCACCATAACCTTTGCAAAAATGCTTCTAGAGAGTACATACAGAAATATTTAAAAAAATTCAAAACTTAATAATATTACCATAACCGTTGCAACAATACTTCTAGAGAGTACATACATAATGTTTTAACAAAAATTCACAACTTAATAAGATTATCGTAACCGTTGGATGGATTTGTTGATGTCCTTTGGTTGCTAGTGATCCTCCTTGCTCCCACTTACAAATTTCTCAAACCTCACCAGTACTTTCCAACCAACGCTAGGGGTACTCTTCTTCCCCTTGAGCCCCTTGAGCCGCAAAGGGGCCACACACACAAAAAATAGAGAAAAATCTATCTCCCAGCTCGCCTCGCAAGGTCGAGCTACCACTCCCTATCGAGTTGGGCATCCCAACTCCCACAAGAAAAATCAGTCAAGAAAAATATCGGTAGGTTAACCCTATAATTCCTATTGATGGGCTCCTCTCATGTTAAATATTTTTTTTTCCTCAAAAAAAAGCACAATTTTCATTATGATAATCAAAATTACATTTTGTGGATACACCTTCTGGTGTATTCTTGTGATAAAGTATGTCTACATACTTCATATCGAGTGGTTCTTTCTTCTTCATCCCGTGGGATTTTACATAGTCAATCCCAAAAAATCTGTAATGTTACAATGTATTGAGTACAGTCCTCAGTTTGCATAGTATCCTTTATAGATTTTGTATCCAAAATCTTGTAAAATATTTAGAGTTTACTATCAATTACAAAAATGTTCTCTGTTGTTCCTGTGTTTGTTCGTTTATGAACCCCGTGATCTTCCAGTGGCCCACATCCATGTATGTGCCCTTTTTCGAAGCCATGTATGCTTCTTTATTCCTTTCCCTATAGACATGTTGACAGGAAAAGAAGTCAAAAAATTTATGCAGTGATTTTATGTCTTCCACAATATTGGAAAGACTGATATCATTGCATCTTTGAGTTCCATTTATCCAGTTTATTGCATTTTTTGAGTCTCCAAAAACTGATAACTTTTTGCAGTCTTTTTCAAGAGAAAAAACCATGAGAAGTTTGAGGCTCATTAATTCCGCATAATTATTAGTTCCATTTCCCAATCCATAAGATAAAGTGAAGTAGTGTGTGTCTGAGAAGTATAGTAAGCCTCCTCCTCCACATGTGTAGTGTTGGGAAGCTCCATCAAAATATCCACAAGGTGTGGATTTTTCTATGTATACTTCTTTTATTACTCTGTTCTTTGATCTTTCTTTTGAAGGAAAGGAAGAGAAAATTGACAGACTATTTAGTGAGGTTTTCTCATGAGAAATAGTCACCTCTTTGAAGATGGCTTCATTTCTTACTATCCATACTCCCCAAGTGATCAGTAAAGGGAGTAATCTGTATGTTTTGTAAGAGGATTTTTCCCACCAGTTCTTCCAGGCTTGTCCCAAGGTGTGGCCTTCCCACTGAAAAGGGAATTTTAGAGTGCATGAAACTCCTGCGCAGACTAATTTTAGATAAGTGCATTCAAGAAAGAGATGTTGTGTCGTTTCTCTCTCTGTCTTGCACAGTGGGCATTTGCTTGGTCCAACAAAATTTATTTTTTGTAAAATATCCCAGGTTGGGGCTTTATTTGAAAGCACACACCACCAGAAGAGTTTTGACCTGGCAGGACCATTGATCTTCCAAATATTTTTCCACCACTAGACTGGTTCAGCTTCTGAGATTTCTTGCATTAGCTGTGAATATCCTTCCTTTGGAGTGTATATACCAGACTCATTTTTGTCGCAAACCAGTTCGTCTTCTTATTCTCTTATCCTGATTTGTGAGCGAAAAAGTAATTCTCCAATTCTGCGAAAAAGTGTTTCCCTTCGGTTCATGTCCAAGGATCAATCTCTAGCCTTACTCGAAGTCTGTTTCCTACCTTCCAATCAAGACCACCTTCTATTACAGGGAAAGATTTTATCACTGCCTTCCAAATTGTTGAGGCACCTCTGAGAGGTTTCTGAGTTATTCTAATGCAAGACTCCAGGGTGTCTGGTTCAATGTATTTTTTGATGACAACCTTTGTCCAAAGACTATTTGTAGAAAGAAGGAACTAGCCCCCTTTAGCAGCTAAGGCTTTGGAGAAAACATGTATATTTTTTAGGCCCCAACTGCCTAAATATTTTGGGATTGCAATCATTTTCCATCTTACCCAAGGAGTCACATTTGTATCTTTCTTTCCTCTCCACAGAAATCTGAAAGAGAGTTTTCTAGCTGCCTCAAAAGTTCCTTTTGGGATCCAAGACAGAGGCATCCAAAATATTTTGATGGCTTCCAAAACTGATTTTACTAGTACCAATCTGCTAGCTCTGGAAAGCCATTTGTGGCTCCATGAAATTAACATTTTTCTAATTTATTTAGTATCCAAGACCAATCCTCCTTTCTGTAATCGTTTGGTTTCAAAGTGAATCCCAAGTACTTGAGTCCTTCATCAATCGTTTTCTCTTCAAAAGGGAAGAGAAGTTTATATCGACTTTTTTAAATTTCTGAGAGACAAAAGGTGGTGAGAGTAGACTTTCCTTCATTTATTATCATTCCTGTAGCTTTGGAGAAGAGTTTCAGAGTGTTATTTAGATTGTCAGCTTCCCCTCTAGTTCCTGCAGAGAATACAAGGATGTTGTCTACAAAGAGAAGGTGGGTTACATGAAAATTATTGGAAATATTGATGCCTGGAAAAGACCCATATCATTTTTCTGCTGTTATAGCCCCGCTTAATCCTTCAGCAACAAGAAGAAACAAAAGAGGGGAAAGTGGAGAGCCTTGTCTTAAGCCTCTTTCATATCTAAAAAAGTTTGTGGTTGACCCATTTATGAGGACGGAGAAAGTTATAGTTGTAATACAACACATGATCCATCTGATAAATGGAACTATAAATCCTAGATGCATTAAAAGTAATCGTAAATAGAGCCAACTTACCCTGTCATAGGATTTGGAAAGATCAATTTTAAGAACCGCACTCTTTAGCTTCCTGGTCTCTATGTTCTGTAGGGATTTCTGTGCCACTCCAATTGCTTCATGAATCTGCCTGTCGTCTAGGAATCCAAATTGTTCCAAGGAGATTTTTTCAAAAAGTACAGTCTTAAGTCTTCTGGCTATGACTTTGGAGATGATCCTGTATCTGCAATTGCACAGGGAGATAGGTCTGAAGTCATCTAGGGTGTTTGGGTTGTCCTTCTTTGGAATAAGGGAAATAAAGGTTGAGTTTAAACTTAAAGGCATTTGTCTAGTAAGCCTTGTCTCTTCAGCTAGGCTTAGTATATCTTGTCCAATAGAATCAAAGAAGCCCAGGAAGAACTCAATTGTCCATCCATCTGGTCCTGGGCTTTTGTCCATTTGAAAAATATTCAATACAGCCTTAAGTTCTTCTAGTGTTACCTTTTCCATAAGTATTCTATTATCTTCCTCACTAGTAAAGCCCAGAAAGTATTGTACCATTCAAATCACTTCTTTAATAGTGGCCTTATTTTCTCCTTTGTAGAAATCCTGGAAGAACTTTTTCCCAATTTTCGCCATTCCTTCAAAGGTATGTTCCTCTTTTCCATCTTGATCCTTTAACTGCCAGATTGAGTTTATGCACCTTCTGCCTTTTGCATATGCTTGGAATAATTTTGTGTTCTCATCTCCACTCTTCAGCCAGGTGGCTCTTCATTTTAATCTCCATGTATCTTCTTTTTACTTTAGTAGTCTGTTTCTCCTTTCTTCCAATTTTAGCAGACCTAGTTTGGCATTTGTTGTATCAAATCCTCCACCCTATTCTTCTGAAATAAGGTTTAATTTTGATTCTAGTTCCTTCAGTTCCATATCCTCTTTTAGCAGTTTCTGATGTGCTCAGGTCTTCGTCTTCTCTTTGATAATGTGTAGGTTTTTTACAAAGTGTAGACATGTCATCTCATTGCTTCCTGGGTTATCGTATTGCCAATTTTCCTTAACCAGCTTTAAAAAAGTTTCATCACTGAGACAGGTTCTATTGAATTTGAAAGGACTGGGTATCTTATCCAATCCAGTTCTTAGTTCAAGGAAAATTGGGTAATGATCCGAGATTCCCCTATGTCCTATCCATTGTTTCAGTTGAAAGGATTTTTCAAGAAGTGTATCCTTTATCAAAAAATGATCTAGTCTTTTTGCAATGTTGTCTTCTCCCACTCTGTTGTTTCTCCAAATTGGTTTGAATTTAACCAACTCAATATCTAGAAGATTGTGTTCATCCATTTTTTGTGTAAAGTAGGTCGAGAGGGGGTCTGATCTCTCATGGGATCCCCAAACTTCTTTAATGCCTAAAGAGAAATATAAGTCTCCTCCCAGGATTAAGTGATTTTCTTTTAGGAAGGACTTGTTGAAGACATCGTCCCAATAAGGGTCTCTGTTATGACAGAGCCCATAGATGTTTACAATATTGAGGGGGTCTTCAAGTTCTTTTGAGAAGACTGTGATCCCAAGTCTAGATTCAAAACCCCAACGGTTAAGGAATTTTATAGTGAGGCAATTCCATCTGATAGCTAGTCCTCTAGATCTCCCAATAGAGTCCAAGGTAATGAGGCTCCAGTCCAGTAAAAGAAAAGAGAGTATGTTTTCAACTTCCGCCCCTTCCCCCAAGGTTTCTTGAAGGAGAAGTACATCTGAATGTTCTGTGAGAATCATCCTTTTTAGGGCTGGTTTTTTTAGGGGACCAACCAAACCCCAATAATTGAAGGAACAATACTTCATCAAGGCCCCTTTCCCAGGGTTAGCCTTGCTCTATGTTCTGTGATCTTAATAAATATCTTCTTGTGGAGGTGTCTGTCGAAGAGGTAGTGGACACATCCGAGGAAGGAGTAGGAGAAGAAGTTGGTTATACTGGGAGGAGGAGGGAGGAAGAGGAGGTCGGGGAAAGGGCTGGGCAATGAGGGGTAAAGGAAGGAGGTGGAAAGGGGGGTTGAAGAGAAAACAAGGGAGGGAACGGGGGAAGGGTTAGTGAGAGCAGCCACTTAGGACTTTTAATAGACAAATTATTTATTAAAATAGTAATAGAGGGGGCAGGGTTAGAGGAGGTACCTGTGACCAGGAAGGAAGAGTCTTCTGTCTAGACTGGAACTATTTGGATCGGGCACATGGTAGCCAGCTCTATACAGGGTTGGACCAGATCTTCAGTCAAAACTTCGGTGAGGCATTCCGTTTGACAACCCTGCTCCTTTTGTAAGTAGGGATTAGGAACCGAAGAGCCAACGTTCTCCTGTGAATCTTTATTCCTCCTATATACTGTTCCTCTGGTTCTTAGAGGGATCTTGCAATTTTTAATCAGATGTCCATACTGATGACATCTTCGACATCTGAAAGGAGTGTTCTCATAGTCCAATTTTTGGGCATATGTGTAGTCTCCCCAGGTGAGATCCATCTCTTCCCCCATGCCTTCCCTAACATTCAAATTAACCATAATTCTTGCAACCTTCCTTTGTTTTGTTTCTTCATATGACATATCCACATCCAAGAAATCTCCTAAGAAATTCCCAATTTTTTTGAGGTACTCAAAAGACCATAGATGGAAAGGAAGTGTAGGTAGTCTTACCCAGACCGTAATTTTGTCAAGGCGTTATGTACTTGCGTGAACAAGAGGATTCCATGGTTTGAGAAGCATTAGAGAGTTTTTGATACTCCATGATTTACTTAGTACCCATTTGGAGTGTTCATTGTTCTAGAAGGTGAAGGCATACCAATTCCTGTTTAATTCCACTAGTTTCGGTGGATATCCGAGCTCGGCCTGCCAAGCATCATGCATCCAATCTCGGATGGTTTTTACTGTGAAGACCCTACCATTCACTCTCCCAACAATTTTTTGGCTTTCCATAAGTGTGACCTGGTTGAACTCCACGTCTTCACCGAGAGCTAGGTTTCCAATTTTCCCTTTGTTCTTTAAGCTTTTCCTTTTAAACCTAGGTCATGTTTCTCTGTCTCTGACATATCCTTTCGAAGTATTTAAGTTCTTCTTTGTGTGTTCTCTGGTGGAGAACGACTGTTCAAAACCATTATACTCATCTGGTTCCAGCCAGGCAAAGATAAAACCCTTGCAAGAGGAGAAAAGGACCGCAGATGGTCCTGACTCAGAAGAGACCGGTGGATTGGTAACTTCGCTGGAGGGGTGACCCAGGTGGGTGAGTTCTGGAGAAGTGAGACCTCCTGTTATGGAGTTTACTCACTCTAGGTCAGTAGCTTGAGGCGGACTTAGTGGGGGGAGAGAACAGGTAGGAGTGCTTGTGGACTTGGTCACCCACGGTTCTGGAAAATCTTCGAACAACAGTCCATCTAGAAGAGTAGGTAGCGGGGGGGAAAAGGGTTTGGCCTGGGGAGGAGTGAAAAGGAAGTCACCAGAGTTCGCCAGCTGTACGGGTGGTCCTCCATCTTCCAAGAAATCTGCTACCACGGCATTTGTCATAACTGTCTCCATGTCGTCAGTGAAATGTGCGGTGACCGGGAGATCTTCCATGGTTAGGAGGGAAGGGATTGACCGTCGGGGAAGGGGAGGGGGGAAGGGTCAGACCGGGAACAGGAAGGAGCAGAGTTTAACTGCAAGCGAAGGAGAGGGACAAAAGAAATCGCAACCACATGCAGGAAGTTCACTCCATAACCGCAGAGCTCCCTAGTCTCATGTTAAAAAATTATATTCAATCTTTTGTATTCAACTTTAAGTTTTTTTTCTATATTTTATTCAAAAAAATTACAATTATTCAAAAAATTTACCAGGTTACTTGTTTTTCATCTATCTTTTACTCCAAAAATTTACAATTTTGTTTTTTTAACTTATGGTTCAAAAATGTGTATATATATAATTAAAAAACAAATTCTTTATTTTTGAAAAGAAATATAATAATTTTTTTTGGTGCTATTCATTATCTTGATAATGAGTCTCATGGTAGAAATTGAATTTTGCTCATGATAGAAATTGCATTGAAGTTCTAATATTCAATGTTGAGTATTCATTTATCTTCTAGTAATTTTTTTTATGTTGAATTACTAATCATATTTACCCAATGGTATTCAACTATTATTTATTGGAAAATTGTGTCTTCTTATTGGATTACAAACTAGCTTAGTTTGATTACAATTATTTAGGAGAATAATTTTCTTTCAATGTGTGGACTTGCACATTATGCAAAATGATACCCTTTCATTTTTTATTTTTGTTGAATTCCTTAGATTCTATGAAAGTTGTGTCTTCTTATTGGATTACAAATTAGCTTATTTTCATTACAATGATTTAGGAGAGTATTTTTCTTTCAATGTTATACAAAGTGATACCCTTAAATTCCTTTATTTCAATCTAGATTCTATGCATGTAATTTAAGTTAAGATTAATAACATTATATGAGTTGACTTTGTTAAAGGAAAATGATTCTTTTTCTTAATTCAGTGACATATTTTTGTTAAAAAAAATTAATTCTATTTATTAATTCTAATTATCAAATATATGTGTCATCTTACATCTAAAGAAATCATAAAGACAAAAACACTATAAAACCACACCTTTTACTAAGTAAGTCAAAGTTCTAAACATGATTCACCACTAAATTTAAATGTAACTCGTGATTTTTCCATGCTACATCATGGATTCCATTTGTTTCAAGAATGCTTATGATGTCCATTTACAACCTATTCTATATCATAGTTAAAGTAAATTAATATACTATGTTCTAAGAAGACAAAACTATTCAAATCAAATGCATTTGTCATTATGCCATGAGAAGACATCACCGCTAAGATAGTGAACCAATTCTCAAAAAAGATAATTCGAATTGCAATATATTCATAGTAAGGCATTCTAAGTTTTGACTTTTTTTTGTCCGAATTAGTTGACTTTTTTTTGACAACATAAACCTACACCAAATCACTATTTTATGTTGTTTAAAATCCATTTTTGAATGCATAAATGGATTCAGCATGATGAAAAACCCATGGAACACTAGGATTATATAGAATTAACCATTCAAATATGCATATCCAATAATTTATTAGGAGATTTTGGACAAATATCCCTAAAAAAAAATCGCTAGAAAAAAAACCAAAACCTAGAAACACTAAAAACTATCTTTATGATTTTTATTAACCAAATTAATATGCCAACTTCCTTCAAATTATTTTGATATTCTCTTTCGTCCATTTAAAAGATATACTAATTACAATGTAATTAAAAAAACCATGAAAACAAAAAATATATAATTAAAAAATCATTAAAAAAAAATAAAAATTAATCAATGATCACACACTCAAAAATACTATGTATGTAACAGGAAG
>SNQJ01S0078584.1:38912-51006 GCA_010110895.2 Picea sitchensis
CAAGAAAATGAAAAATATTTAAATATCTAATTATACGATAAATGGATGGCTTGAATCTCCGACCTTGGAGTTAACAGCCACACGCTATAAACAACTGAGCTATTCCAGTCATCGTTGAATTTATAGTCATCGTACGCAGAAGAGCTGCGCATCATTTCTATTGTTGAATCAAATCTCTCCAGAAAGTGTAAAAGTAAAAAATACATTTCATTGTCGAATTTGAAAAATATTTTTCAATGTTGGAATTTGAATTTATTATATGTTTTAGTTTTTTCATGAAAATTTGGTCATATAAATTTGGACGAAATCACAATTTTCTATTACTTCTTAAATTTAAATTCAAAAACCAAAAACCTTAAAAACTTGATTATACAAATTTAATTACATTATTAATTCAGGTCTCATATCATATGTATGATTGTTACCGAATCAAATACTCTCCGATTTTTGTTTATGTATTGCTGTTACCGGAATTTCAAACAAAACTAATCGGAAAAAAACCGCACATCAGATTTTCATTATTAATTCCGCTCTCTTATCTTATGTATTGATGTTACGGATTCAAATATTCTCAGAAAAGGCAATAATTTAACAATCAATTGATGTTACGGATTCAAATATTCTCAGAAAAGGCAATAATTTAACAATCATTCCGTTGCCGGGATTTGAAGCCGGGTCGCCTGGGTGAAAACAATTTAACAATCATTTCGTTGCTGTGATTTGAAGCCGGGTCACCTGGGTGAAAACCAGGTATCCTAACCGGACTAGACGACAACGGAAGCTGTGTTAATTTATTCGAGATATTTATATTTTAGAATTAAAAGGATGTATATTTTGCATATCCATATCACCTCGAAAATGGAAATTAAATTCACCTATTCATATTCATTAGTTTTTATTTGTGCAAAACTCTTGGCTTTTTATTATTGGATCCCACTAGCTGAAGGCGTTTTTATGGTTTCAGGTTAGACCCTTACAGAAATACCTTGTCCAAAGGTGAAAAACTCCTCTCTAACCCCTTGGATCTAACCCCTTTGAACAATAATCATTGTATCTTAAAAGTGGGAAAAGAAATGTCAAAAAAAATAAAGTGAAAAATATTATAAAGTAAGAAAAAATTGTATTTGTTACATAATTTTAAAATGTGAATTTAAATTAAGAATATTTATAATTCCAAATGAACAACATAAATGGATTGTGAAAAAGTAGTAATAACATAACAATTTAAAGATTTTAGGGATGAAATAAAGATTATTAAAATGTAAATATAGTAAAATATTGGAAGTTTAGTGACAACAATAATAGAAATGTTTTATTAACTAGCAACAACCACTTTATAAAAGTAGTTGATATACTTGATCAGCGTCATTTTTTACCTTTTCAAATTAATAGCGCCACCAATCCGCCTATATCAATCACTTTTATAATATGGTTTTTCACCTTTTCAAATTAATAATGTCAATCCGTATATCAACCACTTTTATAATGTGGTTGTTGCTAGTTGACGATCAACATCATTTGGGGACTACCACCATTAATATATTAATACATATATATTAATTAATTAATATATATTGTCAACATATATTGTTAGATTTGAAAAACAAAATAAAAACAAAAAAATAATACAACCTATTAATTAATTAATAAAATAAAACATTAATAATAATGAAAAATATAAAAATTTATAAAAATAGAAATATATTAATTAGTTAATACCTTAATGTAATGTATAAATTAAATTAAGTATCAATATATTAATGTATAATGTAATGTATTAGTGCAACATGTTAATTAATAAATACTTTAATAATATATTGTATTAATTAATTTATACAATAAGATATTGCAATAAGAAGGTAAAATCAAAGAAATAATATAACTTATTAATTAATTAATAAAGTACAACAATTTTCATACATTACTAATATATTAATACATTAATAAAGTAATAATAAATGAATACATTATTAATAATAATGTAAATATACATTAATCATATTTAAATACATTAATATAATATTAGATAAATGTAAAAAAGTACTAATGTATTAAATACATGAACGATTTATTAATTAATGTATTAATATATAAATTAAAGTATTAGTTAATTAATAAATTAATTAATACCTTAATATGATGTATAAATTAAGTATCAATACATTAAGTATAATGTAATGTATTAATGTAACATGTTAATTAGTAAATATCTTAATAATATNTAGATAAATGTACAAAAGTACTAATGTATTAATTAATAAATACATGAACGATTTATTAATTAATGTATTAATACATAAACTAAAGTATTAGTTAATTAATAAATTAATTAATACCTTAATATGATGTATAAATTAAGTATCAATACATTAAGTATAATGTAATGTATTAATGTAACATGTTAATTAGTAAATATCTTAATAATATATAATATATTGTATTAATACATTATACATTAATAAATTACCAAAGTAGCCCAAAGGGGTTGGATCCAATGATGGAAAGCGAAAAGTTTTTCACAGTTGGGCAAGGTTCAATTCTCGTGAGGGCTTTATATAGGTTCACTGGTGTCGGGTTAAAGATTGGTATGAATTAGTTAATTAATTAATACATTTATAAAATCTGAATAAAATTAATAAAATATTAAAGTATTATTAATTAATATATTAACAAAGCATCCATACATTAATAATAAAGTACATTAATAATAAAGTGTCAAAAATTATAATAATACATTAAAATATTAAAGTATTAACCCAATATTCATACAATATTTCAATACAAAAACTATAATAAAGTAAATATATATCTGTAATACATTATTATTTATACACAAGTAAAATATTAAATTAATTTTTTAATATTCTTTTCTTCTTATTATAAAATAAACTTCAATACAAAATATTAAAGTATTAACCCAATATTCATACAATATTCCAACACAAAAACTATAATAAAGTAAATATATATTTGTAATACATTATTATTTATACACAAGTAAAATATTAAATTATTTTTTTAATATTCTTTTCTTCTTATTATAAAATAAACTTCAATACAAAAAACCCTAACCATGTCCTTAGTAGGAATAGTCTAACAGTAATTCTAATAACTATTGACCATAATATATTAGTGTCTTATTGTTGACATGGTTAATTATTAATATTAATTAATAATTATTGTATAAGAGGTATGTATGCATAATATACACGCATAACCTTAAAGTACCCCTTTATAATATAGATTATTATGTATATTAATAATATAGTTAAATATTATTATTATTAATTAATAATTATTTATGTATTATGTATAATAATGGTTAAGAATATGTGTTTCCTCTTAAGAGGTCACACGTTCAAATCTAGAGGAGGGTAGGGTATGTATATCTTTGTAGACTTTACCAATAGTTGGGTGGAGGAGGTCTCATACACCAATTTGGTGTCTGGCTTGGCTTGGTCGTGACCTTAAAAATAGAGGATAATCACAATTAAATATTAATAATATTATTAGTGACTATATTATTAATACATTATTAATAAAGTATTATCATATATTAATGTGATTATTAATAAAATATTTTTATTATTACTATTAGTTATTATTATTATTATTATTATTATTTACTATGGTTGATCATGTTTCACAATGGTTGACCATGTTTCACAATGGTTAACCTTTTTTTACTGAATTTTAGTTAAAAAGAGGCACAGGGGATATGTTAAAAATGACGCCATTTTAACTGAAATCTAGTAAAAATGGAGTCAATCGATGTATATCAACCAATTTTTACTTAAATGTGGTTGTTGTTAAAAAGTGGTAGATATACGCTAATCAATGTCATTTTCCACGATTTAATTATGGTTGACCATAACCATAGTTTACTTCCCTAGACCTTCGCTATGATTGACCTTTATTATGCATGACCTTCAATATAATTGACCTTGGTTGAGCATGGCCATGTATGAATGTCGTTGACCATGGTTAACAATGGTTAACCATGTTTGACAGTGGTTAATGTTTGTCACATAACGACATTGGGAAATGGTCCTCTCAATGGAATGTTGGGCTATGTTTTTCACATTCTGACATCGGGTTGTGTACATCACATTGCGACAATGGGTTATCTTCATCAAACAATGACATTTGGAATGTTTCTCAAATTATGACAAGAAACATTGGAACTGCGAGACATTTGGAAATGATTCTCACATTTTGACTATGGTTAAGGGTCTGTTTGTCACATGACATCATAAGGTTTTGGTCGTCACATTGCGACGTAGGGTTTTTGTTTGACACAATGTGGTGTTATAATAGGTTTTTCATAGTTTGATAGTGTGTTATGTTCATCACATAACAATGTCGGGAAATGACAGTGTCACTGGTATGTTGGGCTATGTTTTTTCACATTGCAACATGAAATCGTAAGGTTATGATCATCACATTGCGACGTAGGGCTTTTTTCTAACACAATGTGGTGTTGGAATAGGTTTGTCATAGTATGAAAATGGGTTATATTCATCACATACCAAGGTTGGGAACTGGTAATCTAAATAGAATGTTGGGTTTGTTTGTCACATTGAGACATTGGATTGTGTACATCACATTAAGACAATGGGTTATCTTTGCCAGACAAAGGCATTTTCAAAATTTTCTAACATTATGATCATATGATGTTTGCTTCAAATTGCGACAATGAGGTTATGGTAATCACATTGCGACGACCAAACTATGTTCATCACATTGCAACAATATGGCTATGTTTGTCACATTACGACGATGGGGCTATGTTTTACACATCGCGACATTACTGTGTTTGTCATATTGTGACACTACTATGTTCGTCACCTTGAAACATTCCTATGTTCATCAATATGCGACGAAAAGGCTATGTTTGTCAGATTGCGACAATATGGGTATGTTTGTCACATTATGACGACAGGGCTATGTTCATCACATTGCGACAAGGTGGATATGTTCGTCACATTGTGACAAAAAGGCTATGTTTGACACTTTGTGACATTACTATATTTGTCATATTGTGACACTACTATGTTTGTCACATTGCAACATTACTATTTTCATCACTTTAAGACGACAAGGCTATGATTGTAACATTGTGACAATATGGGTATGTTCGTCACATTACCACGAAGAGGCTATGTATGTAACATTGTGATGAGAGGGCAATGTTTGACACATTGCCAAATCACTTTGTTTATTAGATTGTGACACTACCATGTTCATTATATTGCAACATTACTATGTGCATTACTATGTGGTGGAAAGACTATGTTTGTCACATTGTGACAATATGGGTATGTTCATCGCAATGTGATGACAAGATATGTTCATCACATTAAGATGATAGGGCTATGTTTGATGCATTGCAACATTACTATGTTTCTCACATTGTGACACTATTATGTTAGTCACATTGGAACTTTACTATGTTCATCAATTTGCGATGASAAGGCTATGTTCGTCWCATTATGATGATGGKTCCTAGACTAACATTTTGTTAATTTTAATGTCTAAATTAAACATTATGTTAATGTTAATGTCTAAATATAGATGTTAATGTCTAATTATATTAATTTCTAAATTAAACATTATGTCTAAGGCTATTATGTTGCTAGGACTAACATTAAGATGATAGGGCTATGTTTGATGCATTGAAACATTAATATGTTTGTCATATTGTGACACTATTATGTTAGTCACATTGGAACTTTACTATGTTAATCAAGTTGCGATAACAAGGCTGTGTTTGTCACATTGTGATGATGGGGCTATGTTTGCCACATTTCGAGGATGGAGCTTTGTTTGAAATATTGTGACATTAATATGGTTATGAAATTATTATAGTATTATGTTCGCCACATTGCAACATTACTATGTTCATCACTTTGCTATGATAAGGTTGTGTTTGTCACATTGCGACAATATGGGTATGTTCGTCACATGGAAACAATGGGCTATGTTCATCACATCACAACGATAGGACTATGTTTGACACATTGCAACATTACCATGTTTGTTAGACTGTGACACTACTATGTTCATCAAATTGCAAAATTACTATGTTAATTACTTTGCAATGACAAGGCTATGTTCATCACATTGTGACAATATGGCTATGTCTGTCACATTATGACAACGGGTCTATATTCGTCACATTATGACAACGGGGCTATGCTAATCACATTGCGAGGTTACTATGTTTTTTAGATTGTGACACTAGACTATGTTCATCACATTGCAAGATTACTATATTCATCACTTTTCGATGACAAGTTTATGTTCATCACATTGAACCAATATTGGCTATGTTTGTCACATTACGATGGTGGGATATGTTCGACACATTGTGTCATTACTATGGTTGTCAGTTTGTGACGCTACTATGTTCATCATATCACAATGTTCGGTTTTTTTCATCATACTTGAACGTCGGGTCATGTTCGTCACATGACAAGCTTGGTTTATGTTCAACAGATTACAAAAATGAAGTTTTGACAAGTTGTTTTTTTTTTTTAAATCTAATGAATTGTTTCCTTTGTCACAAAGATAGAAAATTTGAACCGATGTGATGTATTACATAGAATTCAAATTAATATCATACTTGTTCTAAGGACATTGATAGAAAATCATCTTTAAATTTAGACATGAAGATTTTTACTTGTTCTAAAGAAATTGATAGAAAACAATCTTGAACATTATAGATGATGAATTATACTTGTTCTAAAGACATTGATAACAAATCATTTAATAATTTTTACTTGTCATAAGATCATTGATAGAAAATCAATGCTAAAGTGTTACTAAATTATTGATAAATTAATAAAGTAATACATTATTAATAAATTAATACATTATTATAGTATTACTACACTAATAATTAATAATGTAATACATTAAATAAACATTAAATGTATTAATAAATACATTACTAAAGAGTGAATACATTAAAATATTAATAAAGTATTAATACAATAATAAATAATACATTAAATTAAATTAAAATCAAAATTCTTAGATTATTATCATTACATTCTTATTATTAGATTAATATTATTTAAATTATTATTTTCTTGTTATTATAAAATAAACCTTAATACAAATAACCTTAACTTTAATAAAACCATAACCCTAATTTTAATGAGAATAACTATAACCCTAATATCACTTTAAGGATAACCCTAATAAGTATTAAAAATAATTGAAATGTATAACAAGACTGATAAGTTTCCTTTAAATTGTAATGCATTTATACTAAGATTAGTGTCTAAGGCATCTCGAACTTGTATTGATATTTATAATATTGTGAAAAACTTGTTATTTACATGCATAATACATAAAATGCATTAATAAATACATTACATTTTTTTTATTTTTTTTTAAGTAAAAAAGGCGAATCCTGTTATATTAAAACTTCAAAAAGAAAATACACCATGACATGTAGGTGCCAGTTGTCCCACCTGTGCAGGAAACCGAGACAGCTGGCCTATCTAGAATATCATGCAAATTCAAAAAACTCATTTCGCCACCCTGCCCGAAGGAAACCAGGGTGCATGTCCATTTTCAGCAGCAGTTTAGTAAGGCCTATGCTAACGCTAACAGGGCTATTAACTAAAAGAGCTACAGCTCTGATAAACATCAAAAGAGAGAGAGTTGGAGACAATGCTGAACAAAAGGACCTATTCACTGGATTCCTTACAGTCGTCCATCGTCTTGCCGCTGCTAACAGGAATGACATAGAGTTGAGCGCAGGTGGGGCATTGTCACCGTGGAGTGGCACTGGAGTAAGTTGCATACAGCATGTCCAAGTGTTGGCTAACGTGGACATCCCTGAAGATTTGGTCATCCACCATACTGCAGACCTCAAAGATCAAGTTCAGGTGCTCCGAGTGAAGGAGTGGTGGCGGGGGTGGCGAATTTTGTTTAGCATTCGTCTCCTGGTGTCCATGCTACTTTCTATGCGGCTGCGAGTTGTTGTTGCCTTCCGGAAGCTCTTCCTCTACCAGGCAAGTCGTGAATTCCTCAGTGGGAGCGTCGCTAGGACCGTGTGTCTCTTGCGAGTGGGGCGGTGGTGCTTCTGCTTCAATTCACGCTGGGGGGTTCCAATTGTCCGGAACCGTAAACATTTGACTTTCAGAGAAGTCGTGGGGGAGTTCCATGGTCAGAATTTCCTTGACATAAGTTCTGGGGGACGATTCTATTGCTGTGGTCTCCCTACGTCTCTTCCTCTTAGCCAGAACCAGAGCCCGTTCAAACCGCTTATGTCTTTTCCTCCTGGAGTCAGCCGCGTATCACCCTGCTCCTCTGCGGGGTCTTCCTCTAGCTCGCGACATAATGAAAATGAGGACCAGGGCCAGGATTTCTCCTTCGCTTCTATTCGTGCTCAGCTCTGTGAGCTGCGAATGCATCCTAAGGGTTTTGAAAAGGCGGATAATAGCAGAAATGGTGGTTGCAGCCATTAAAGCCGAGAGCTTAATGCTCTGGCTGGCCGACCTGTTCTCGCGCGTGAGAGGCCCTGTCAATAGATGGAGGCCGACTGAAGTGAGAGCCCTCATAACTGGCGAGGGTGAATGTGTGCAGCACAATTAAAACCCCCGGCTCTTTACCTACCAAGGAGAGGGCTCTTCACCTGCCAAGGAGATGGCTCTAATATTGTTAATTGAAATTGAAACGGGGGATAAACGTGACATCATTAGATGGCACAATTCACATGCATACAACCGCTTGGCCCAATATGATACATGGGATCCATGGCAATGAAGATGAGGTAGTGTTTCGTAAAAATTTAAACATGGTAACAAAAGGTTGTATAGATATTAATTATTGGGAATCAATTAAACGTGGCAATCATATGGTCAAATAGTAATTTTTTAATATGATTAGGTAAATGTGAAAAAGTAAAAAAGTAAACGGATACATTTATAAGTGAGAGGAAGTTATGAAAATTAATTGATTTTAGTGTAAGACTAAGAATATGTTAGCATCTTTAATTATTGGACATAAGATTGGAATTTGTAATTAAAAGATGAATTAAACCATCAATTTCAATAGAGGGATGCATATCTATGTAATAAACAAAAAATAATATCAAAATATTAATATTATAAAATATGTTTTTAAGTATATAGTAAAATATAATATTTAATATTTATAAAATATTTTTTTTTAAGTATATCCTAAAATATAATATTTAATATTTATACAGTTTTCAAATTAAAATATTATTTAAAACAATATATTATTCAAAAAATATAATTTGTTACTAAATTTGATTAAATCAAAAGACAAAATAACCTATATTATCATTACTAATTAATAAATACAAATCTGTAATATAAAATAAAATTTACATTAATTATTTATAAATTAATTCTACATATTTTCTCAAAATAAAAGATCCTAATTCCTCCTTAAATTATCCTCTAATTACTTTGCCAAACATTATAAAAATGCACAAAAATAAATACATATAACAAAATTTACATTAATTATTTATAAACTAAATTCTACATATTTTCTCATAACAAATCATAACAAAAGGCTCTGATTCCTCCTTGAATTATCCTCTAATTACTTTTCCAAATATCATAATAATGCACAAAAGAATAAACATATAATACAATCATCATTAATATTTACCCATGAAAAATTCTATCTTTCTAATAAAAACCCTACATCCTTCCATTAAATTTCTCTATACCAACATCATATATGTCAATCAACATTAACCACCTTAATGTTGATCGTATGAATATCCAATAATGTATGTAATTCACTTGATAAAAGCGTTGTCTAGAATCACTATTTTTTGTTGTTCAAAATCTATTTCTGATTATACAGAAATAATTTTTTTTGTTGTTCAAAATCCATTTCTGAATGCAAAAATGGATTCAACATGTTGAAAAACCCCTAGGGCACTTGGATTATACAGAAATAATCACTCAAATCTACAATCTAACAATTTCTCACCGGATTTCAGGAAATGTCCCTCAAAAAAATTCTATGACTTTGATCAAATGTAGATATTTCTTGATAGAACTTGTGTATGATTTTATGAAAAGTTCAATGTTTAGAGTAGACACTTCTCTCATCATCATGGACAAAAAAATTCATATGGTGGAAAAGAGTGTTGAGGTAGATTTTTAAAAGAGAAGGATAGAATTTAAAAAAAAAAATTATGACAATTGAGATAAAAAAGTAAAATATATTATTAAAAATTAAAAAGCACTAAAATATGATTAAAAAAATTAGTTGAGAAGAAATATTGACTAGAAACAATCACTTTTATGTAAAAAGTGATTGATCTAAGCCGATCTGCATCATTAATTTTTAAAAATGAAAAATAATGTTGATCGGGTATATCAACCACTTTTTACATAAAAGTGGTTATTACTAATAATTAATTGATTTATACTTTAAATTTAAATCATCCAAAAAAATTCTAGTGACAAATTGAATGGTTGAATTTGTAAAACTTTGTAATTGGACCTTTCAATAATCCAAATGATTGATTGACTTTGTAATTGGACTTTTCAATAATCCGAATCATTGACTTTGTAATTAGACCTTTTAATAATCCGAATTGACATTAAATGAAAACAAAGAGGTCATAAATAATATCGAAAACATATATATTAAAGCGACATAATTAATTAGATTCCAACACGTTAATAGGCATATTAAAGCAAGTCTCTTTTATTAATGTTACTCATG
The DNA here is from genome assembly GCA_010110895.2 of Picea sitchensis. Taxonomy (NCBI): domain Eukaryota; kingdom Viridiplantae; phylum Streptophyta; class Pinopsida; order Pinales; family Pinaceae; genus Picea; species Picea sitchensis. Next base: position 49,647 of record SNQJ01S0078584.1, read on the forward strand.
TAAAGTTCGGCGAAATTTCAGTGATTAGTACACTAATTTTAACGTTCGGCGAGATTTCAGTGATTAGTACACTAACGTTCGGCGAGATTATAAAATTTGTGACGGATTAAATAAATGTTAACTTTTATAATTTTAAACAGTTTTAATCAACAAGTTAAATAAAGATTTTTTATTTTTCCATCCACTAATACAAACAATAAATTAAGAATGTTTTATTTAAGAGGTAGATACAATCTTTTTACATTAAACAAAAGACATTTCATAAATCAAACTTGTAAATCCCACTTAAAATAATAAAACCAAAAATTCAATTTAATATGATTTTAACATTTTAAAATATTTAAATTTAATATGCTAATAAATAGTAAAATATAAACCAAAAATTCAATTAATATGATTTTAAAATATTTAAATTTAATATGTTATTAAATAGTAAAAGTGATTGGAATCCACGCGTATATCACCTAAAATATAAACCAAAACCTATATATCACGTGTATATCACCTGATTTTACATAAATCTATATCACGGGTATATCACCTGAACCTAAAATCACCTATGCTCTGCACAATCAATTGAAAACACGGAGGGAATCCACGCGGCCATAAGCGTCCGGGGAGGTGGGAAGTTGAAACGCTGAGGGGGGAGGCTGAATCCACGCCGCCATAAGCGTCAGGGGAGGTGGGAAGTTAAAACGGAGGCTGAATCCACGCGGCCATAAGCGTCCGGGGAGGTGGGAAGTTAAAACGCTGAGGGGAGGTTGAATCCACCCGGCCATAAGCATAAGTTTCAAATGACGGTATTTTTTCTTGATTTTCTTAATTATGGTTCGTGGTATTTGATAAGTTGATGTAGTAAATTTTTAATCATGTTATGTAAAAGTGAAAAAGTAAACATGATAAATGGATGAGTTGATAAATGCAAGAGAGTTAATTACACAAATCTCATTCATACATTCTAATGTAACACAAAGAATATGCCAGCATCTTGAATTCCTGACCATCAGAGTAAATTTAGTAATTAAAAGAATAATTAATCAAACAAGTCCGATAAGGAACCCCTATGAGCATAATTATTCAATTCCTCATTAGATTAGATATTAAGATAAAAAATAATTTAGGATAAAAAATAACTAACGAAATAGGCATAGCCGTAAAAGAGTAATAGTGAGTAAGGGTAAAAAATAGATAAATATAAAGGAGGGGGGAGTAATCTGTGTATCGCCAAATATTGATAATAGGGAAGCTTCAACAATCATGGAAACTCTTTTGCTGGAAGCAACTTTAGTTTGTTTTTCTCTCTGTATCGCTAAATCTTGATATGCTTCAACAATCGTGGCAACTCTATGCTTCAAAAATC
>SNQJ01S0078585.1:3782-35065 GCA_010110895.2 Picea sitchensis
TTTGGTGTCTCCTTCATCTATTTACCAATGCTAAAGACAGAAAAAAAGTATGATTGATAATGTCTTTCCATGGTTTTATGAGCACGGAAAAAAGTTAAAAAGTGATCTCATTTAAAGAAAATGAGTGGTCCAATGGCACGTAACTATGTTCCAAGGGCATGGAACAATAATATGCAAATGAAATACAGTAAAGGTATCAGGAAAGTGATGTCCACTCATAGCAGTAGTTTTCTCCAAAGGTAAGGGTTGAAAAATGGAGACAAGTCAATGCAAATAGAAAGAGGTCAAGAGGGATTGCAATGGTGATAAGAAGGATAAAAGAAAATAGAAGCATATCAGTAGGCACTAGGACATTAGTTGTTATATGCATATGAAAACATCAAGAAACATAAAAAATGATGAGAACCCAGTTGATACATGGCTAGAAAAAGATTAAGAGAGAAAATGAGGCTCAAGTTTTAGTCATGGAATGTCTAAATAAGAGTTCCTAGGCCTACAAATAGCCACAACATGGGAACCAAGAGACAAAAGGAATGCAAACTAGGGTTCCTATGAAGGGTGGGCACTACAGAACAAGCTATGACATGCAGATGAGAAAGGTTGATATCACAATCTGATGGGATCGAACCTAATGCATAATGACAACAAAAGTGGAAATCAATAATGAGATGGTATTATAGAGAAGAACCTATCCCTATATTCCAAATAAAAACATGTACCTCATGGTTCAATGGATGTTTCCATGGAAAATTCCTAACAACTTGTCACCTAATCTTGAAAAAACCATCCAGAAACACTAGATCCTAGGTTAAATTACATAGTGGAATCTCATTAAAAAAAAAATATTACATGAATCAAAAGTGATGAAAGGCATACAAATTCTCACCTATTGAAATTTCTAATGCACATTGTGAGATATTCCGCCGACACAATTCCATTATGTCAGGACTAGGTAAGAACAAGACCGTGTGTTTGATTTTTGAATTTTATAATAATTGTTTTTTTGGATTTTTGGACATGATGTACTGGATATGTATTTTATATGCATATTTATCTCTTACTTATGACTTCCAATTATGTGATTGTAAATCCATGTGTTTATGTACATGCATGTTTGCATTAATTCTTAATTTAATGTGACAAATGCTAACATAGCTAGAAAACTAGCGTATGTAACCTCCTGGTCTCACCATGGGTGTGTCTATGAAGAGGGCCAAGGGGATCCTACTAACATATGAAAATAAATACCCAAACATGATAAGCATCAAATTGAATCAACCCACAAGAAAAAATAAAAAGCACTCACATCACACACCTATATACAAGGCACTATGCATCCTAAGGGTTTACGCAAAGTAGATCTCATTGTTAGGCTCGAGCCAAGGATTCCTATCTTCGTTGATTAACTCATGTTTCATTATTGGCATCATAAGGCACACCATGTAGAGGCCATTCTACATAAAATAAAATTTCCATGTTCCTAAATATTCATGATTCTAGTTTTGAACTAGAACCAAGTCACTATCAAGAACGACACAAGGACAAACACATTGAATATCCTTTTGAGCCATTGCAACTCTTTGATTATGCCCATAAAAACCTGAGAAACATACAATATACTTGTCTTTGATATGTTTTAGAGTGGATAATTCGATGGCAAGTTTCAAAAGAGGAATCCAAGACCTAAATTGGCCAAGACTTATCACTTCACTAGATGTCCCAAAAAATGCACCCTATCTTGAATTAAGGTTTTCATTGTCACCCACCAATTGTTTTGTTTCAGGAAGAAATAATGATCAATGATGCACATGTTCCCATGGGTTATCAACCGTAGACATGACTTCTAGGATGGCCTTACCCAAAGGAATATTAGTATCCAAGAAATCATGGGAACTAGAAGAATTGATAGCCCAAATGGGCAAGGTATACTAATCATATTCCATATTAGGATGGAGTTTTTGACCAATGTCAATAGATTCTGACTAGATCACCTGATAGGAGATATCTACTACACTAAGTGGCATGCAGGCCCCAAGTGAGTCTACTTCAGAAGGATTATGAACCACTCAAATATTTGAGGACCTTTGCAATTCAATGGCACTGAAGAGATCATACAAATAAGGTTGTGTTTTGGGTAGTGAGTGGTAGGGGTAGGGTAAATGTACCCATCAATGATAAATCATTGAACATTATCATTCCAACATTATCATAAGTGATCTTGGAACCACTGAAGAATGAAACATTTGTACCAAAATTAGTCCTATCATTAGGTGTGCAATATGCCAATTGATCGATAGTCACCACCTTCCCCTCATCGATAAAGTGGAGGAACCTAAATACCGAGGAAACTATAGTTGTAATTTCATAGAATCAATTGCACCCAAGCAAAATATTGTAGTCTAGTGGGGCATTGAATACCTTGAGTTCAACCAAGATAGTCTTTCCACCTAACTTTGTGGGAAAGACAACAATGATTCTAAGAGGATTGAAAGTGTGACCATTGAATTCCTTCAATATGGTGTTAAACTAAATGAACTATAGAGAAACGATAGCTCTCCAACATGACATAGGCATAATACAAGTGGAGGATCCTCCATAAACCATTGTTCTAAAGATATTGATCCTGCATAATACTACTTAAATCTAAAAATAAATTTGGTGGGGGAGCCTATGCCAACTTTAGCCCATATCAAATGTAATTAATCAAGATTCTGAGGGGTCAAACCTAACTACAACAAATAACAATTCATTTTGTTGCATTGGGTATCTTTGGATAACTTCAAGGGATAACATGGCACATGGTGCTTGAGCTAAATCTTCCACAATACTATAATTATGGGAATCTCGTGCATTGGGATTATGCATAGACCTACAAAGAACACCCTTTGATGGGAAAAGCACTATGTTGAATGATGGATTCTCTATTTTGAGAGGGCCACTAGGCTAGGAGGAAGATTATTGATCCTTATCAAAATAACCACTCTCTGGATTCTCATAATTACGAGCCCAAGTTTGCAAGTTGATCATCTGCTCACACATGTAAACACTTTCAATTGATGGATTTCCCCCTTGCTCGGGGTTACTTGTTGTGCCCCCTTGTGAAGGTCCAAGATTTGTGTCAACCATTTGTTGTTGTTGACGAGGGAATGGATTGGTCAAAACAATGGGTTTTTGTGGAGCTCCTTGTTGAGAAAAATAGTGATGAACCTCATCCATCCTAGGACACTGGTCAATGAGATGGTATCCACCACAAATATTGCAAGAAAACTTTACTTTCATCTTTTCCTTAGTTCCTCCAATAGTATCATTTTGGGTTTGTCCAGTACCTTTGTCAATAAAAGGGTTTTTCTTTTTATTCTTATTCTTTCCTCCAAGTTGTTATTGATTCTTCAGTTGTGTGGATTGGACTGAATTCACCTCGGAGGTCTGAGTGGGGAGCGTATCACTTTGGGTATTTGGAGCAAATGCAGGTTTATTTTCATATATAGAAATTTGACTCATCTACCCTACTAACTAGAAAACAATAACATTAGACATGGAACCGACCATACCATCAACATGTGGTCCCATATTAGGTCTAGTGTGATCCATTGACGACCTCAAATCATAAGGAATTATATCATATAAGGTGTCATACTGTGAATAAATCAAATCTAAGTATTGATCATGTAGGATTACATGTTCCTCGTGATTTCCTATGACATAGAAACATCTTTGTCTATGAGTGATAACAACGACTTTACAAACCAATCTTTCAATAGTTGATCAAGAATCTTATCTCAAATGAACATACATCATCGTATCCACTCATGAATGTGATTAGAGATGTGAGTGTGTAGTGTTTTGATGCAGTGACGTCAAAATTTCTATTCCAGTTTCATACAAAATCGGCAACTAGAAGTGCATTAGAAAATCCATGGATAAAGATGAAAAATTATGATACGAAGCACCCGATAACTCAATATACCACTTGGTGGCACTTCGTTTCAAGGTTCTCTAGAAAAGCCTCAACTATATACTATCATCTACCAAGGAATTCAAGGAACACTGTAGGTGGTGTGTCATGACATGGAAGGGTCTTCGCTAGGTTTTTTTTCAACTTTGGAATATCATATGGAAATTTTGTGGGAATTTCTGGCCATAAAGGGTGGTGTTTAATGGGTTCATTCATCAATATCGACAAATTAGGAAGGTCTAATGTCACCAAAAAAGATAATTGTGTGTTGGTGAATGGATTTGGGTTGAAAGAATATGTGGCTTGCAATCCTGATGGAACTTTTTGTCCCCAATATTACTACCCCCTAAGCCACTAGTGCCCCCAGGGACATAAAGACCCATGAAGACAATGTTTCTCCTAACACTAGGAAAGATGCTAGAGGCAGGACCAAACCCAATATTAGCATTCCAACCAAATGGGAAACTAGCATTAGGTATTGTTGAGACACCTATATTATACGTGGAGAAAAAGGAAAACTACTTCTAGTGCTCATACCAATGCCTTGCCCCCCACTGAACACGAACTCGTATGTGGGCACTGGAAAAATATGTAGTGGTCAAACTGATACTAGATAAATTGGTGGAAGGAAATGACTTGAGTAGTGGCATTACCTATATGGAGAAACCAAATGTACTAGGCATGGTGGCAAAAGAACATATCCCACTAATGGATGGTGTTGGCACCAGGCCGAAGGGGAAAGAATAACGATCGTGGGAAAGAAAGTGTGCAGAAAACTGAAGTAACAACTGGAAAAAGAACAACACACGTGCATGCAAGAAAGAGTGCACAAAGGAAAGCGACAACTGGAGAAAGAACAACACACGCATGGGAGAAAGACCTAACATAAGAAGGGTTAGGGTTTTGGTAATATTCTGTAAAAGGCTAAAGAGCCTAAAATGTATAAATATAGATACGAAAGTATCATATAGGGTTGGTTGTTGTTAGTGTATTGTTGTTGTTGAGGTTTAGGCTTTGGAGTTAAGTTTTGGAGACTGTAACCACACAGGAGCGTAGGCGATATGTAATTTTTTTAGTTGTATGAACCGATTTTGTAATCTGTTGAGAAAAGAAGATACGAGGGAAGGTAGATCTGAGGATTAGGCTGCATGTTGTAGAGCCTGGTGTGATATAGTTCGCCTCACATAGATCTTACCTGGTGTTGTGGAGAATTGTAAGCATGTGGCACCAAGAATGCAGAACTTCTGTAATAAAAGAGACAAGAGCCAAATCCTTGTGGACGTAACCCAAGAGGGGGTGAACCACAATAATACTCATGTAATATGTTGAATGTATGCATGTCTCTTCTTTCTTTCAGCAATTAATGGTTAAGCTTGATGAATGAGTAAGCACATTGTTATGAATCTGTTTATACTCTACTGGAATTAAACTATGAAATATATGTATGCGACTTCAAGGGATAAGTACTTTACCTTACAGCTCACGGTACTTAGTTTTAATCAAGAAACCCCTATCCCCTACTATGTCCTAGGTTGTAAACACCTGAGTCTTACAGTCACCCATTTAAAGCTATCTCAGGTGAGACTGCGCAGTACCTTTCGGGTGCTTTGTTGCCTTCTATATTACTAGGAGGGCCGATAGTTTTAGAGGATTTGTTGGAACCCTGAATGACATGAACCATGGGTAAATAACTCAGACAACCCGAGAAGGGAAATAGTAACCAACAAATGGTTCTATTGTCATGTTAAGAGGAACAAGAGAGGACTGAGTAGATGAGATATAATGAATAAGAACTGAAGGAGCGGAACAAAAGAGAAATGAGCCGTTAGAAGGGAATGTTGAGGCCTTGGAACCCCACGAGAGAAGAAATTGAGGGCTAGTTGAGAACTAAGGAGATATATTTTGCACATAAATACAATAGAAACCCCAGGATCACACCGCGTAAATACCTGGATAAATACGTATTTACAGATTTACACGAAGTCTTTTTCTGTGATTTTCCACATCTACTGCAGGAGTGGATATTAAGGTTAAAGGATAACCATGTGACAAACCGAATTCGACAGCTAGATTGGACTCCAGTATAGATCCAGCAGCTACAGCAGGTGAACAAAAAATTCACCCCCGCAGTCGACTTTTGGCTTGACAGGATTGTGGCAGGCTTTATCACAGAATTTGCGGTAGACACAACAAAGTCATAAAATGCAGCCGAGAAATAGTTCCTATGAGGACCCAGAGGAAGGTACATTCGATCACTGTATACTTCTATCAAGATATTGATATATAAAAAAGGTGTAATGACAATGGAATCAGACAGCTAGACTTCCCTGCGTGCATGGGGGAAGTGGGGAAGCACTAACAGAGAGAGGAGGAATGGAAGGAGGGCAGGATAATAAGAATAAGGAGGAGGAACTTTTGGACCCGATCTTGATGGATGAAAACTAACTTAAGTGGATCTTGGCGTCATCAGGAACGACGCGTAGTGGAGCATCCTACCAATATAAGGTGAATACTAAGAAGAGAGCCATAGCCGAGAGGGAGGGCTTGGAAAGTGATGAGGAAGAGGTAGAGGATCTTCGAGCTATGGATCAGATTGAGGAAATCCTACATGCCACGTATGAGAGGAAAAAAAGAGGCCCAAGAACAGGAGGAGAAGAGAGCCATCCCTTTCATATTAATGTCATTGTGGAACCCATAAACCCATGTGCGACCAATACACCAAAGAGAACAACACCGTTTAGACAACCAAAGTTCGGAGGAAGTCCAACAGCAGGAAGTACATCTACACAAGGAGCAAAAACTGGAGGAGCTAGTTCAGGCAACCTTATTCAAGTATCTACACCATGCAGAGGAGGGAGTAGCTCAGTATTTGGAATGGCAGGACACGATCCTACTATCAGATTACTAGAGTTTTGAGGAGAAGAAGCAGAAGACCCTGAGAAGCATATGTTCATTTACACAAAGATCTGGGAAGCAAATCAGATCACTGATGAAGACACCAAATATGCACAGCTAGCGATCACGCTAAGAGACTAAGCACTAGACTGGTACATGAGTCTAGACACAAACAATGTTCCTGGAACGACAAGGACACTGGACAACATTAAGAAACTATTGATAAATGAGTTCCATAAGCCAAGCTCAGAGTATCAATACATGAATGAGATGATTGAAATAAGACAGAAACCAGGAGAATCGGTATGGGAGATTGATCAAAGATTCAAGTGATTAAAATAAAAGTTAAAATACCTTATGACCGATATGAAGCATCGAAACCTGTTTGTCAACTCACTACTCCCACACTTAAAATATCCATTACGACAACAAAAGTTTCAGACACATGCAGAGGCTCTGCAGGAAGCCTTGTAATTGGAAGAGAATCAGTATCATTAGATAAATCCGACTATCGAAGAACTGAAGGAGGATCTGGAGAACTTAAGATTTCAGCTGAACCAGAATAAGAAAAAGGACAAACGAGAAGTCGTTTGGTGCACTACCTATAGGACGGAAGGAAACCATAAGAATGAATGCCCAACATTCACATAGTATATGGTGACAGGGATGCCAAACCCACTACCACAGGGAGGATTATGGTGTGAAATATGCAAGAAACCAGGACACGACCCTTACCACTACACGATGATGCATAAATACCAAACAATCTCAAAGAACTCATATTGCACCTTTTGCAAGTCAGTCAGCCATGATGACAAAGATTGCAGAACTATGGAACTGATGTGAGAAATAACATCAGACACATACAAGGTATAGGAAGAAATGATGGCTGGGCAAGAAGTACCATAGTTCAATCAAGCCCCAGCCCCATACAACACTGCACAACAACAGTATAATACTGCTCCGTAGTCGTACAATAACACGCAGCCACAGTACAACACAACACAGCCCCAGTACAATACCGCATAGTATAATCAAGGACCATAGTATAACACGCTGTGAGGTGATCGCGCAACTTATAGAGGAGCAGGATGTGCCAGAGGAGGTTTCATATGTGTAGAGGACCATTCACATGTCACAATTTCCAGCAACCAGAACATTATGCATGGGAGTGCCTACTGCCACCAGCGACTTGTATGTATTTTCATGCATCAGACCATGATACGGAGGAATGTCCGACATTACTTGTAAATATCTAGGAAAAAAGGAATCAAAATAACCAGAATGTTCAGTGGATTTCAGTCGAAGCAAGGGATGATGGATGAAACATCAACATAGTCACTCGAGGAGGAACGAAAACAGGAAATGACGCAGTTCAACAAGAACCAGCGCAGAACGAATGGGTAAAGAAGAATATTGGCCCCAAGAAACAGTTCGATGCGCATAAGGAGAATGAGATCTTTACATAAGCCCGACAAGAATTCCAGAAGGAGAACATTGTGTCGACTGCACAACAGAGCAAGGAAGCTCTAGAATATGAAATGTCGCCATCACTGGACCATACCAACAGAATACAACCCAAGGAACAAGTAAGTACTATCAAAGACTTTTTGCAATCATGCATCAAAATGTTAAGTCATCCTTCATCTGTCAAAATATTGCAAAACATCCTAGAAAAATGTAGCAGCGAGACGAAACAAAATCCAGAATTGAAAACTATCAACCACCTACATACAAGAAGAAGAACAAGTAGGGAATTTAGACTAAATTCTAACATTGGGGATTTCAATATGGGAGATGTTATAATAGATCTAGGATCTGAAGTGAATGTACTACCAAAAGCTACATGGAAATGCATGGGAGAACCTACACTGGGATACTCTATTGTTCAATTAAAGCTAGCAAATCAACATAGAGTCCTACCAATAGGTATATTGAAAGGAGTGACCATAGATCTAGATGGTGTGTGCACTAAGGCAGACTTTGAAGTCATTTGAAATAGTAGACAACACAACACCTTACCCGACGCTACTTGGTATGGATTGGGTGTTCAACAACTAGGCCATAATTAACTTAAAAACCATAAAAATGACATTTGAGTTGGGGTCTACAGGGTCATAGCCCCACTCGACCCATCAGAAAGCGAGAGGTTCGTAGAACCCACTTGTCTAGATTTAGAAGAGATCGGCCAGTTGTACAGAACAACTACGCATGATGCGGACTATATAAACCCAACTGTAGACAGGGTACTCAGTTGGTGGAGCATTACTTCATGTACAATAGACTCAGACACCAAGTTAGAAAACTGGAAACAAAAACTACACGAAGTATCGATGAGAAGGTGTGCTAGAATAGACCACGCAATAAGGTGGATTGGAACAAAAATCAGAGAACCACCTAGTTTTCATGGGCTAAATGATTTGAAAACTTTCTTGACACAATATGAATATGAAGTATTAGAAAACCAAATATTTCTAGCACTGGATTTAGCACTAAAGGCTACACCCGCAAGATGGTGGGGTGCACACAAAGAGACTATCACAGATTGGTACCAATGTAAGCAATTATTGGGCATAAGGTTCGGCGTAGAACAGACAGGTAACAAACAACAAAGATATGCCAGACTAGGCACACCAACAGAACATTTGGAAGCGTGTAAAATGCTGTGGAAAATGACGCCACCGAAGGAATGGTCTCACCACTTCATTCATACTTTAGAGGGAATACCATCGAATTCGTACATGGACCAGGAAATGTGTAAAGGAACCAAGATATGGGCGACACTCCAACAGAAATTTACAGTCACTTTCTCATTCGAGCATGAGAACCCCAACATAGACGCGGCCCTGAAATGGATCAGAGACATCATATTCATTGAAGAAACAGAAGTGGAAGCTATCACAGAGGTATAGTAGAGAAATAAGAAGACAATCAAGGATCTACTGTCATGCTACCACGTACAGGAGGAAGCACCAGATGAAGATGATCCGCGCGATATTTAGATCGAAGAAGTTGAAGGTGAGAGAGATGTGGAAGGACCACCCTTAGAGTCAGAGGTCATCTCTGCGCCAATCAAGATAAAGAAGGTTAACATAGGGACCGTCGAGCAGCCCAAAATGGTCATCATTGGATATTACTGGGATGAACAGACACTAGAAAGCATCACAAAATTGTTCCGTGAATACAACGCCCTTTTTCCCACAACCTTTACAGATATGAAAGGCATAGCCGAAGAATTAGGAGAAATGAAGATACCACTCAGACCTGATGTGAGATCCACTAAAAAGAGACCATATAGATTGAACCCCATATATAAATAGAAATTTAAAGACGAGATCGACAGGATGCTCAAGACCGGCATCATCGAAACAGTCGAAGAATCAGAATGGATAAGCCCGATGGTAGTACAGGACAAGAAACAGGCAATATGGATTAGGATATGCGTTGACTTGAGGAATTTGAACGATGCATGCCTACATGACCCATTCCCCACACTGTTCATGGACGAAGTACTCGAGAACGTAGGAGGCCATGAAGCCTACTCATTCACCGATGGATTCTCAAGATATCATCAGATTAAGATAGCATAGGAGGATAGACACAAGACCACGTTCGTGATAGAATGGGGATCTTATCAGTATACAGTCATGTCGTTCAGACTGAAGAATGCACCTGCAATATTTTCTAGAGTGGTCATCGCAGCATTTAAGGAATTCATCCATCAATTCCTCAAAGTATACCTGGATGATTGGACAGTGTATAGATTACTAAAAAAACATGTGGAAGTTTTACGACTGATGTTAGAACGATGCAGATAGTGCTAGATATCACTGAATATCAAGAAATTCATATTTGGAACACCATTTGGGATACTATTGGGACACATAGTATGCAAACAGGGTTTTCTAGTGGATCCGATCAAAATCGCAGTCATTGTTAACCTATCAGCACCAAAAATAGTCTGCCAACTAACATCAATGCTAAGACATACGAGATATTATAGGAAAATCATTAAAGGCTACGCGCAAATTGCAGCGCCAATGGAAAAACTGTTAAGGAAGGATACAAAGTATCAATGGAACGATGAGTGCCAACATGGTCTAGATACCCTGAAGGAAAAGATGGTCACTGCACCAATATTGGTATTTCTAGATTGGGAGAAGACATTCCATGTACATGTAGATGCATCAACGATAGCACTTGGAGCTATCTTAGCACAACCAGGAGCAGGAGACTTGGATCACCCAATAGCGTTTGCAAGAAGAAAATTATCAGACTCGGAACAAAATTAAAACACGACAAAAAGAGAAGGCCTAGCTATGGTTTATGCACTACAGAAATACAAACATTACCTATTGGGAACACACTTTAATATGTTTAGAGATCACTCAACCCTAAAACACCTAGTCAACAAGCCAGTGTTGGGGGGGAGAATCTGTCGATGGTTATTTCTACTTCAAGAATTCGACTTTGAGGTAATAGTTAAACCAAGAAAAATGAATGCATGGCCTGACCACCTATCGAGGGTCACAAATGGAGAGGAACCAACGAATTTAGAAGACAACTTTCCAGATGAACAACTATTCTCAGTACAGATTGTTGACGATTACTTTGTAGAGATCATCCAGTACTTGAGCACAGGTACTGCACCGCAAGAATATACCATTGCACAGAAGAAGAACCTGGTAGTCCGCGCAACCGACTATCAATTGATCGGAGGACATATATACAAGATGGGTGTAGATAGCATCTTACGAAGATACGTACTAGACCATGAACGACCAAGAATTTTAGCAGAAGCCCACGTGGAAATAGCAGGAGGGCATTATGCAGGAAAAGCTATCGCGCAGAAGGTACTACGCGCAGAATTATGGTGGCCAACGATCCAAAGAGACTCGAAAGAGTATTGTTAGCAATGTGATGTCTGTCAAAGGGTAGGCAAACCCAACAAAAGGGATGAGATACCACTACGACCGCAAGTGACACTTCAGGCATTTGAAAAATGGGCGATAGACTTTGTGAGACCCAGTAACCCAGTAGCCAAAAGAACGGGGGCGAGATATATTATCATTACAACGGAATACCTAACAAGATGGGTAGAAGTCACACCAGTAAAATATTGCAGCGTAGAGACAGTTGCACACTTTCTGTTTGAACATGTAATTACTAGATTTGGGTGCCCAAGAATTTTGATGAGAGACCAAGGAATGTACTTCATAAACAACACCATCTGAGCAATGCTCGAAGAGTTTGAAGTTCATCACCAAAAAAGAACACTGTATCATCCACAGGTAAATGGCATGGTAGAATCCTTCAACAAAATTCTAGAGAATTCCTTGACAAAGATATGTAACGTCAACAAGGATGATTGGGACCTCAAGGTACCAGCAGTGTTATGGGCATATAGAACCACATACAAAAAGTTGACAAGCCACACACCATTCAAACTAGTCTATGGTCAAGAAGCAGTGGTGTCATCAGAAGTTTTAATACCCAGTGTACGTGTAGCAGCTATCACACACATGAAAAAATGAGGTGCAGTATAGGAAAGACTGAATCAGTTATTGTCGATGGAGGAAGACCGAATCTTGGCAAGATTCCACCAACAAGTACGGAAAGCAAGAGACAAAGCTTGGTACGATTGCCACATCAAGAGGAATACGTTCAAGGAAGGAGATCTAGTATTGCTCTATGACAGTAAATCATTGCACCACCCAAGAAAGCTCAGAATGCATTGGCTAGGACCATATGAGGTAAAATCTATCACGGATGGAGGAGATGTACAGTTAAGAGATCTAGCAGGCCCATACCTCAGAGGAATGATCAATGGGATCCGGTTGAAGCTAAACAAGGACATTCTACCACCCACTGCGCAGTAAAAAAAAAACAAAAAAACATGAGGGACAAGTCGCATACGAAACACAAAGCCAGCAAGGGAAACGATAAAAGCCATATCAAAAAAGAAAACAAGCGGGAAAAGGAAAGTCGGCAAAAGCAGGCTGACAGGACAGCATGAGGCAGAGTTAAAGCAAGGATGGGATGGATGGGATGTTACATTAAACATACCAACTGGAGACGGTAGAGTAGGTGTAATGGAAAGAACGAAATCATCACAAATGCATTGAACCCACAATTATGGTGCATTAATCGCACGATGGAGGAAGAATCCTCAACAAGCTTCATGATGAGCCCATACAACACACGAGCACAAAAGAAGTTAGTCTATTCACGAAAGGAGAACAAAAAAAAGAGAAACAATAGCTAGAACGAACAGAGTGAAACCATAGAGCTCACTGAAGCCATTCAAACTCAGCAAACGTTCGACAGACACCATTATGGCACCACCGAAGCTCACAAAACTAGGCCAGACAACCAGATCAACTAGGGTTCAGACTAGGTCACGAGGACCACTGGAAGAAAACGAGCAGCAGCCACCAGATATCGTCGATATTGATGAAATCCTATCGCTAGAGGAAATCCCAGTAGAGTCCATACCAATACTAGAGGAGATTCTACAACCACAAATAGAGGCCATGGAACAAGATACACCAGTAGCGGTGCACGAGCCTCAGAACAAAGAAGAAGAAACCCACCAGGAAATACCACTAGAACATACTGAAGCAACCATGGAAGTGAACGGAATGACACAACATTTGGGAGCATAGGAGCAACCAAACGAGGAGAAAGCACCCGACTTAGGTCACCCAGCCGAGGATACCACTGGAACTACTTGGGCGTGGCCAAAGTGGATGACAAGGGAACAACCAAGAGTTGTTGGAACTTCGAGCTAGCCAACACAACAGGAGGAACGAGTTCAGATACCGATCTCACCTCGAAAGAAACCGTCTGCAGAGATTGTGCTACCTCGCATACCAGAGGGAGTACAGGTGGACCCGTAGCTATTGGGTCACATCGGGAAGCTCAAGTATTCTGACCATGACGTAGCAGATGAAACCAAATATCCAGAGCTTGTACCATAGGTATTTATGCAGAAAATAGTTGTGAACCAACTCAGAGAAACCATCACTCAGCCACACCAGTGGGAAACTGGACTGGAAAGAACATGAATTCTAGGATTGTTGAAGATACCACACTTTTGCAGAGGCCAATATACGTTGGCATGCATCAAACAACTGTTAGCAGTTATGCATGGAGGGGATGTATGGCTGGACAAATTCACCCTCATAACTGTCGAACTTATCACACAAATAACAGGCCTACCCACCCGGGGTATGGATCCCGCGTTGATTCTGGATGATAAGTCCAAGGAAAAAAAATTGGTAGAAGAAATGAAGAAGAAATATAGCATCGACAGGGGAACAAGAGGCATTATAATCAAATGGATCAAAAATGTCATGAAAAAATTGGGTGCAAAGATCTTATCCTGCAAACTGCTAAAAAAATGCCGCAAAGACGAAGTAACGACAAGAGTCATTGTTGTTGTAGATCACTGCGCAGAAGGCATCTCCATGAGTTGGGCGCCATACCTATCAAAATTGTTCCAAGTAGACTACAAAGATGCATGGGACGCAGGTACAAAATTTCATTACTCATGGTTTATCACTCTCATAGATTTCATGGGATGGAGAGAACCAGAACACATCGTCTTTTGTACCACACCACAGCCAGGAAGAGCAAGATATCACGTCCTGAGATCCACGCCACTAGCCAAGCATAAGAGGGAGAATGGAATCATATTCGAAGATTACCTACGGGAGATACAGGAAGCCATCAATCGAGCATGGAGAATAACACCAGAGGCTATTGCACGATACGGTGGCATCGCCAATTTCTGGGCTAGGCAACAAACCATGTAGATACAGCCAAGGCAGGATCCGAATAAACAATGGCTACAGATGCACTAGTACGTCACCGAGGGATATATAGACATGATCATCAGTGAATGGCCTAATGAAGGGAGGATTCCAACCATACCCAGAGAAGTATTAATACAAACAACAGAAGGAGGGGTTGCATAGGCGGAAACACAGCCTCCACAAATCCCAGTACCCAAGAAACGAAGAATGGGCCAAACCAAGTTGAATCAAGCAGATAATGGCTCAGAGAATCTAGGGACTGAGAAGGGGAGGATAGAAACCACTCAACCAACCAATGGATAGCGGAAACCAGTTGAGGGAGCACAAGAAACTGCATTGAACCCCATCACACAGGAACCAGGAGGAACTAAGAGACCAACGGTACAGGAAGAAGGTGCATGCAAGAAAATGAAGGCACAACGACCACCACTAGACTACACAATCACGGAGGATGATGGAGAGATGATTTCTAGAATGGTCCAAGACTGCCTCACAGAGGATTTCGATCATGCTGTGCACCACAGGGATAAACTGCAGAAAGACCTGACATAAATGGGACAACTCCTTAAGAAATTCGGGGAAGCCCAGATCACGAGTATCAGTAGAGGCATAGAGCCATCGAACACACAAACCACAGAAAGGGTGGAGGTAGAAGGACATGACCCATTTCTTCCGATGCCACACGCACATTCCACGGTCTACATAAAGCCTAGCATGTTGAGAATGGATGAAATTATGGGACAGACACCAATGAAGGATTTGGATCATATCCAATTGGTCTTGACAGGGATACCATCAAGAGAATGATACAAACTACAGGTTAGCGTCGACCACGAGATGCAATCGTGAGCACATAAAAACTTAGTCGAGCTACAAAAAGCAACAAAGAAGCGGGAAGCACTGGAAATAGTTTGTGCACAGGCCAAATCTGAAACTCAAGAGGAGAAAGAACGCAGAAACAACCTGGAATGTAGAGTGGAAGAAATTTTTGGGAAACTTCCAACTACTGCACAAGGAAATGAACTCCAAGCCGCAGAAAAGATTGACTAGATTGTGCAGGCAATTGATCAGTATCAGAAGGAGATCAAGACTCTCCACGGATAGATTAGACCGACAACTCCACCAGCAGTAAAGGAGCAAAGGAAGCAGGAAGAAGCAATGCAACTGTAGGAGCTACAAAAACAGGTCAGCATGGCAGCCAACTTGTTGGATAAAACAGTGCAACTTTGGACAAGGCTGGAAGAGGATCCATAGGTCCAACACTGGGAAAAGGAGGAGGAGAGGATCAATGCAATGATCCAATAACTCAAGCAGCAATAGAAGACCATACCAATTCCAGAACGGGCAAGGGAACGCAAGAGTTGAAGAAGATACATGCAGAACTTATCACTGCAAAAACACAGAAATAGGAGCATCAGGCTCAAATAGAACCGTTGCAGGAATGGGTAGCAGAAGTACTTGCACAGGAAGAAGAATCCAAAAACTAGACAGCACAGGCTTAGATAGAATGCGCAAGGCTGATGAGCGAGGAAGCGACAGCTCAAATAGTCGACACCATCAAGGAGAAAACCGTGCAGGCACTGACAAAAGCAGCGGAGTTGTAGGAACAGTTCCAGACGATCATCAAGGAGATCGAGGAAGAACAGAGAAATTAGGTGACTCGAGACGAGTCACATGTCAGTGTTGGGGGCCTATTTGCACCAGGCTGAAGAGGAAAGAAGAATGATTGTGGGAAAGAAAGAGTGCAGAAAACTGAAGTAACAACTGGAAAAAGAACAACACACGCGCATGCAAGAAAGCGTGCACAAAGGAAAGCAACAGCTAGAGGAAGAACAACACGCGCATGGGAGAAATACCTAACGTAAGAAGGGTTAGGGTTTTGGTAATATTCTGTAAAAGGATGAAGAGCCCGAAATGTATAAATATAGATACGAAAGTATCATATAGGGTTGGTTGTTGTTAGTGTATTGTTGTTGTTGAGGGTTAGGCTTTGGAGTTAATTTTTGGAGACTGTAACCACGCAGGAGCGTAGGTGATATGTAATTTTTTTAGTTGTATGAACCGATTTTGTAATTTGTTGAGAAAAGAAGATACAAGGGAAGGTAGATCTGAGGATTAGACCGTAGGCTGTAGAGCCCAGTGTGATCTAGTTCGCCTCACATAGATCTTAACCAGTTTTGTGGAGAATTGTAAGCATGTGGCGCCAGGAATGTAGAACTACCATAATAAAAGATCCAAGAGCCAAATCTTTGTGTATGTAGCCCAAGAGGGGGTGAACCATGGTAATACTCATGTAATATGTTGAATGTATGCATGTCTCTTCTTTCTTTCAACAATTAATGGTTAATCTTGATGAATGAGTTAGCACATTGTTATGAATCTGTTTATACTCTGCTGGAATTAAACTATGAAATATACGTATGCGAATTCAAGGGATAAGTAGTTTACCTTACAGCTCACGGTACCTGGTTTTAATCAAGAAACCCCTATCCCCTACTCTGTCATAGGCTGTAAACACCTGAGTCTTACAGTCACCCATTTAAAGTTATCTTGGGTGAGACTGCACAGTACCTTCCGGGTGTTGTGTTGCCTTCTAGATTACCAGGAGGGCCGATAGTTTTAGAGGCTTTGTTGGAACCTCGAATGACATGAACCCTAGGTCAATAACTCAGACAACCAGAGAAGGGAAATAGTAACCAATAGATGGTAAGGAAGAGGTCAAAGAGACTCTTCACATAACACTACGTGATGAAGGAACATGTCCTCCCATGTTAGATGAAACACTCACTCTTATCATTGTGTGAGAGTTGAGAGTTGATAAAATAGGATAAAGGATCATTTAAAGGCCTATTCAGCCTGATGAGTATAGGGTCAAAAGGCTCAGTCAAAGGAGAATTAATGTTTTGTGGAGGACTTTCGCCACTGACTTAAATATCAACTTTATCACTCCCCTCTGATACTAATGAGTGATTTTCAAATTCTACTAGATTAGTGTCATTTGTTATAGACAACACCCTCCTCTTAGTGGATCTTCCTCACCATGATAAAATCCTTGTTGTTTACTTCATCGGTGAAGAGGTTGGTCAGACACAGTGAAAGATTATGTTTTACCGAAAAATAAAATTATCTGATGTCCAACTATACACCAAAACCACAAAGCATGCCCCTAGAAAATGTTATGTTTCAACATGAGAACCTTTGGACAAAGGGGGCCTTCTGAAAACCAAATTGTTTGTGGATGTCAAGTCCCCGAGACCTGGCTAGTGAAGTTGCGAGAGATATTTACGGTAATCCACATGTAACATCTCTTATTGGTCCAAGTACCCTCGTGAAGGCAAGAACCCTCGAGGGGAACTGAAACAGGGATTTGACATCTGCCTTAGGTACCACAAGTACTTCGCACTCACAGTCACCTATGTTGTTCCCTAGGAAAGGTCACTATGGATACCACTTCGCAATTGGTGACTAGGTAGAATAGTCATAGGTTGGGACCACACATATGGAAAGGGAAACAAAGCCTGAAATTTCAGAGAGAAGTGATACCACTCCACTCCAAAACCCCATTACACATAGTATTCCAACGGACACCAAAACAAGTGAAGAGGGGATATCACCCTACTTTCTCTAGTGAAATCTCATGCTTAACACCTATGTTAGAACTTATTTCCCAACAAACTCTCTTTGCTACTAATGGATTTTAACTCTCTCTAGTGATTTCCTAGTTTCAATTTTATGACCTTAGAGGATTCACACTCCAATCCTACACCAAGGCCCTAATCCCTAAACTATGTTGGTTTAATAAAAACAAAAATTGTCTAATTGATTTTAGATTAAGCGTTTTCTTTTATGACTATTGATTACTCAAGAGGGTATGGAATGGACTCAGTGATGTTATGACTCTTTTCAAACCCAAATAAAATTGAAATATGAGAATGCACAAGATGCAATTATTTCCCTTCAATGAAAACTATCTAAGTGAGAGAACAAAGGTTTTCTTTCTCCACAATTTTTCAATGACAAACAACAATCTCACATTCCACATACAATTTCCAAGACTTCCAAAATAATTTTATATCTGAAAGCTCCAAGCAACACACCATTGCAAGTTGTAAAAATCCCAAAATGTTCAACCCTTGCTAATTATGCAATGAAACAATTTTTTTGGTGTTTTTTTTTGTTTTGTTTTGTTTTTGTTTTCACTAATAATGATAATGAAAAAAAAAATGCATAACACAATCAAAAACAAAAAATAAAGAGTTGTATGATATTGACAAGGTCACTACTCGCAAGTCAATGTCAGTACAAGAAGCAACACTTAAAACCTTCATAATAAATACTTATGAAATGCACTATTTTTTAATATTTCAATTGTGATACAAATGAAACAAATAATGTAATACGCAATTATATCTAAAAATTAAAATTAGAACAATTTTGAAAAGATCATTATTCGCAAGTCAAAACAAATGCAGGTTTCCCTAGAGTTTGAGAGAAGATATTTACATGGGTTGCAGTGCACTATGTATTTATCATAAACATATTATATAATATGTCAAAATAAATCTCAAAAAATACTCTATCTAATGGCATTGGTTTGGTAGCAATCTAAGTTCTCTGTCAAAAGATATCAACCTAAGATTCCACATGATCGTCATAGGAAAACAAAAAAATAACTAATTTTAAATGAGCATTAATTTCACTTTCCAAACTTCGATTTGGACAATTGTTTTTAATTGGGATAATTGTTTTAGAGGAAATATGATATATATCTATTTCCTTTGAATTATTCATAAAAATTTATATAATTTGATCTAAAATCAACAACCCTTTTCTATTTTAAAGGAAAAATCCTTAAAAATCAAAGAAGAAAACAAATTTATTTCCCGATGGAGTCACCAATTTTGTTGTAGAGTAAACACTCTTATGGATAGGTGATCCCTCTCACCGATCTAACAGAGATCGGTAACAGACAGGGGACAAATCACTATGACTTTTCCACTATATCTAATTTGCAGGCTCAATCTATATTAATAAGTGAGGAGAATAGATTTTACCTTTAAACGATGATTGTCCTATCGTATCTAAGTTGATGCAACTCCTTGATTTACATCCTATCTCCTACAATTATACGCATATATGCACATAAAACAACATATACCCTTCTCATCCTAACCTAGCATGAAATACAGATAATCCACAAATAGATATAATCTAATTTCCTCAAGATAAAATCTGATCTACCAATGTATAGCATGAAAGAACATAAATCACACACATTGGAGGAGAAAAATACCATAAGTATGTATATTAAAGGCAAATACAATACAACATTATATGTTACCTTGAAACCATTGAAATACCTTCCAACTCTAATCTCTTAGAGTTCCTTCCTTTCCCACTTTTGATTACTCTCCACCAGCTTGATGACACTCCAACTCTAGAATCTCTCTCTATTTCACCAACATAATGATTCCCAAACTCTAGATCCCCATATCCCTAATTTGTACTTTTCTTATAGGAATTTAGAAGATCCCGGAGATAGGTTTCATAGCATGTGAATTAGGTGGATACAATTTGAATATAGGTTCGATAGCGTATGAACTAATAAATTACAAGTCATGCACAAGTTCCATGCTCAATTATGAGTTTTTTCCAACCTATTATATGATTTGTCTTTATTATGAGATTTTTTCTCAGGTTCCCTACTCAATTATGAGATTTTTCCAACTCACTATGAACTTTCTTCTTAATTATGAAATAATTATTATTTCAGAATTATGAAATTATGACAAATAATTAATTCCTTGTGAAATAATTATGATATTTTTACTCAATTATGTAATTTTAGTCTCATAACATCTAACAACATCCTTGCAAAACCTATGGTGGAAAATACAAGTATAATGCTAGTGGACCCATACTCAGGTATGGGAAAGTTGAGGAGCTAAAACAAACCATTTATAAGGTTCCTTATGAGATCATGAACTAATAAGTTGATATAAATCAATGTACATACACATCTATCAAAGGAGAATAATTCAAACATCCTTACAAGGATATGGATTATAGGATATATTATTATAAGAAATTTATAGTATGCATCACCAAAACATGAAGAATAGTGTCAAAAAGTGTTCCAAATATTTTAGTGTAAACCAAAGGATTCCCCTCAACTTTATTTTTGGAAGGACACTTTTTTTTCATAAAACAAATGGTCATTCCTACCTAGGTTTTGAGGCATTTCAACACTCCATCTTGCTCAGGTTTTTCACAAAACCCATTATTTGTCCCCTCCCATAATGGAAATCCCATGAAAGATTTTGGACGGAATCATAATAAGTATGAATAAACTAAGGAATTCCATATATCCATGCCCTATAAGTAATGAAACATCCAACATTCAACTAAACACTAGGATCTACATCCTTGAAACCTCCTCAAGTCATGGTAGTAAACCAAAGGACTCTCAACTTTATTTTGAAAGACACTTTTTTTTCATAAAACAAATGGTCATTCCTACCTAGGTTTTGAGGCATTTCAACACTCCATCTTGCTCAGGTTTTTCACAAAACCCATTATTTGTCCCCTCCCATAATGGAAATCCCATGAAAGATTTTGGACGGAATCATAATAAGTATGAATAAACTAAGGAATTCCATATATCCATGCCCTATAAGTAATGAAACATCCAACATTCAACTAAACACTAGGATCTACATCCTTGAAACCTCCTCAAGTCATGGTTATGGATGATCCTAATAGTATGATAAAAAATTATAAAATATAACCTCAGGTACACCATATACTCATATCTTCACCCTTATACATCACATGCACATGTACATAACATATCTTATTGACCTGACCTTCCCTAATCCCCCAATGCCTCCACACCAAACATGATTTAGATGCACATCTCTAACTTAGTCTACCACTCTTTTGTCATAATCCCATTTAATGATGACAGATTCCTTAAATTAACCATAAATATGAAGTAACAACCTTGTTTTATTCTTCCTTCAATAATCAACACTAAGTGTTTCATGCTAGCATCTACACCTCCCTCCTAGACCACCCTTTATGATTCAACTATCCACCTTCCCTCATGCATGCTAGATAACCATCATGGTACTTTCCTCTAAAACCCATTCACCTCCCTCCATTTTTATTCCTAAAGAATTTTCTCTACTCTAATCCCTCTTCAACAATGTCATCATCTTCCCTATCACAACTAAAAAAACACCACATGTCCATTCATATACCCACAATCCATTATTCTTAGATAACACCAACAATTCCCATCATCATAACACAAGAAACGTGATTCCTACAACAACCAAGAAACATATAAAAACATTCACACATAGCCACTAAATGAATATATATAGGTTCCTCCTCCATTCTCCTCACACCTTCCAAAGTTGAAGTATTGCAAGGTGATATAACCAATTTTTAAATGGTTTATAGAGTTGTAGAAACTAGAAATTTTGAAGATACAACTGTTGACAATTACCTAGAAACTTCAAGATGATGAGTTTTTCATAGAGTCGAAGCATGTGGATATTGCAAAGCTTGTGGATACTTTCTAGAGGTTAGAACCAATGAATACAACCTTTTAAAAGTAGTTAGATGAATTGTAGTTAGCACTTTAAGAATCTTGGCACCAAAGTGAAACTTAGAATGCCATGGGATAGCATTTAACTTAGATAAAGAATTTTCAAATAAAAAAAAGGATTTGGTGGATATGGACAATATGTAATTAAAAGTCGAGAGTAGGGAAGATAGTTTCACCGCACACATCAAGTAGTTAGAATAATCTTCTCCTCTAACAACCACCATGCATAATGCCCTGGATAACTTTATTGGTTTAGTTTTAAAGTTTTGGACATGGTTTAGTTTTAAAGTTTTGGACAAAGGCTAGTGTAGTAATGTAAGCTTGAACTTTCCTAAATATTGTAATCACTTTAAAAAGAATTTGCAATGATCAAGCTCTATCACTAAATGATAGAGCTTGATCATTTCCTTTGACACTCCTCAGATTAATATGTTGTTCTAACTAAATTCCTCCATATTTCCTTATCAAAGAGTGTCATTAATGAATCTTAAGAACTAGAGAAGATTAGAATAAGAAATTTTAGTGTGTTAGAAAACTGTGAATGCCTATGATAATATATTCAATTTCCCATGACACTAGTGCATAGTTTGAAATTTTCAACGGAGTTATATATTATTTTATGTGCCTTGTAGAAATTTATCACACAGTAATTTTTAGCAGTCCAAAACGCAAAATGGTGATACTGTAAGAAGTTTCACACCTCTCCATCACTATAGATTCATATCTCTAGTGATGAATATTGTATATTTCTTATATTTAGATGTAGAAGTATGTTTTTTACTACTTCCATCAACCTCCTCGGGTAGTGAGAAAAAAACTGATGCATAATGGCATTATATATGCCCTCTGGATGGTTCTAGATTATGAAGTTTGCATATCATGTTTTAATATCAAATTCCCTTTTCAGTAATGATCTCACTTATCCAATAGAAAGTTATTATGTCTAGATTTATATCAGATATTATTATAGTTTAAGAAACGATCTTACGGTGTCAAATCTTGGCTGTAATGGACCACCTAAGTCAAATTGTTTAGTTTAATATAGATTTCATTTAAATGGTTTTCTTTGAAATTTTAAGTTCTTGTATTTAGAAATAGTTGGTCTTAGTTTTGATTTTATGTAACAAGTTTTAAGTTCTTGTATTTTAGAAATAGTTGGTCTTAGTTTTGATTTTATGTAACAACTTGTATATCTTTAGAGCTTAATTAGCATAAAATATGCACTTGGTTTATAGCTATTAGAAATTTTCATTTAGCATAGTTAAATAGTTTGTTATGATGTCAATTTTTTTAAAACTTCCTTAAACTCTTCATGATTTCTTCCATTTGTTTTTAGATAAATAGCTTAAGCCACATAGACTTTAGGATAAATCAATTTTTTAAGGTTGGATAGTGTTAATATAGGATATGTGCTCAAGTTGAAATCCCTCCATGCATGTGCTTTATGGCTATTGTTGTGTATTTTGATGTATGAATTATGTGTATTTGTGTGTTACACTTTTATTTGGCACCATAGACCCAAGAAAATGTAAAAGATCGGGATATGTTATCAAGTCACAAATATTTCTCACAAAACACTTAATTAGCAAAAGGATATTGTGGTTGTGCTTTTCACTAAGAAGAAGGGCGATTGGTCGCACTTTTCCTTGTAATAAGAGTGATCGGTCTTGGTTTCTCAATGCAAAATCCATGACCATATCTTAAAAATTCATAAAACATAAAATTCACAAGGACAACTAAGAACAGTGAGTTTATGAAAGCCAAAAGGCTTCCATGAAAGCAATGCATGGCTCGTATCTTCATATTTTTGTATGTCATGCAACCTATTATTAACTCCTCAAGAATCTATAAGTATGAGAGCCAAAGCTAAGGGAAAACAGGTCCATACAGAAGCGTCCTTATGCTGGTGATTTAGCAAGAATCCTTGATCTTGAGTGTAATACAGTTATTGAATGTTGGGCATCAACATTAGTGTGATCTAATCCTAGGTGAGGACTATTAGTCATTCACATGTTTATCTTACTATGATATGGTTTGGGATGATTCTTGTTCGAGGTGGACTTGGGACTGAGAAGGAGGAGTTTGTCTCTTAGAGATAGGAGTAAATTGGTGAATCTCAAGGTAATCATCATTTTTTTTGCTCCTTTCAATAAATATAGATCTATCTTCTTTCCCCCCTACAAAAAATAAAAAAATAAAAATAAATAAAAAAAATTATTTGTTTATGTATCTCTTTTGCATCTTTTAATGAGTTTTTGTGGATCTAAATTTGCTTGAGATTTTAGATTAAGAATTTAATCATACAAGCTTATATTTATCGTTTTATGAAAGAAGGAGAGAGGTATTTCTTGTTGAATGATTGTGTYRGTTGGTGGTGAATTARCGAGGTCAAATGAAAGTCATTGGATACATTGGACAAACATCAAGAATCAAGTATGTTCCTTCTTCCTTCTCATATTTAATTTTGAAAATGCATGTTAGTCTTAGGAAAAAGTAAGACATTATCTATCCMTTTGTATGTCATTGAAGTATGCCCRTTCAGTGGGGATTTTGATTGCTTATATGTAGGTAKATTATCCCATAATAGAATTGGCAACTCTACTTGGGACAAAACTTAGAGGTCTTTCCTTTTCCTAGGTGATCTATTTCTCTTTTTCATTTTAGGAATATTTTKTTGACTATATAGTGTATTCAATTAAAKCCTGAGTGTTTGCATGTGTATTTGATCAAATTATGGGTGATTATTTTTCTAAAATCCCTAGTTTTTCTGAGGTCACGACTATTACTAAGAATGGACGTAATTGATCACTTGTTGTTGTGAAAAAACCGTGACCATAGGATTTGGTCCCTTGTTGTTGTAAATCAACCCAGGACCATATCTTTTTGGTTGCTTGTTTCAGCCAAACAAACACAACCAAGTTTGTAGGTAGATTTTTTTTCGGTATTTTTGTGATAACTTTTGATTCCAAATTCTATTTGGGGCATGCCTTATACTATTGGAAAGGTCTCATTAATATATACAACTTTGTAGTTATACTTTTTCCTTTGTTTGGCACTGTTTGTTCCATACTTTAGGGTTTTCTCAGTTTTTACCTATTTGATTCAGTATTTCTCTACTTTTGAAAAGTTGGTGGTGATCATTGACTAGCCTGAACACCTTAGGTATTTGCATTTGTATCTCATTTGAATCAGAAAATAGTTTAAAAACATATTATATTGCATTTTCCTATCATCTTAGATTTTGCATATTTATCTCATTTAAACTGAAAAATGGTTAAAAAGAAATGCATATCATTGTGTTGTGAGAAATCTCACCCTGTGAACAGGTTGAGCTCCCCTTAGTTGGGTTTTCTCCAACTAAGACAGCTAGAACAAGTGTACACTAACATTCTTGATTTCCATCTATTTATGCATGAAATAAGAGAGGAAGAGGAAGAGAATGAGGCACCTTTTTATGTCAGTTGTCCTTGTTTCTCTTTATCGTTCTGGTGTTGGATCCAGCCCAACTCCAATTGCAGTCTACCTACAAAGAAATAGAACTATCCTCTTCTTCTACTAATTGTAACAAGTTAGATCAAATATATCATAACTAGGCCACAATCATTCATACGTAAACTTGAAACAAGACAGAAATAGGGAAATAGGACAAATTTATTAATATGAGAAAAAATGGAACTTACAATCATGATGTGTTGCAAGCCTCCTCCAATGCTCCTCCTACCAATCCCCTTATTGTATGCTGACAAATGAAACAAAAGTTTGGTATGCTTCATACCTTAATTCTTTCTAATCCCTTTCACCCTTGAGAGACCTTGTTTATATAGATGCTTTGGGAGGTTTAACCAACTTATAATATCAAGGGAAGGTAGATATATTTCCTCTATAAGTTAGGATTGATTACCCAGAAAGGAGAGACTCGAGCCTATGAATCATCCCTAGATCATAACCACCAAAAGTGTCTCGGAGTCAAACCATAGAATAAGGTGGGATTGGTTAAAACCACCCTAACAAGGCTGATGCTCCTAATGACATTAGCAGGAAGCGTCAGTGATGCTCCATGTTGGTCTAGAAAGAGGCATCACCCTAAGAGTGATGCTTCTTGAGCCATAGCAAGGGGGCGTCAGTGCTCCAACTAATCCACATAACAAGGGAAAATATATGTGTTCGACCTTCAGAAAGTGGATTTTATTTCTCTTTGATAACTAGGGAACATGACAAAAAAATTTCATAGTGTCAGGGATGTGGAATAAAGGTGTGACACTTAGATGTGACAATTTCGCATGTAATAGATTTCCCCCTAAAGTGCAAGGTTAGAAAAACAATGATGGTCGAAAAAATTTAAAGAATGATGTGCAGTAAGGGGTGTCGGAATAGGAGAGTTGGATGGAAGCTGCAAACAACCATCAAACAACATATATATGAATCATCATGAGGTAGGAATACCCACGCTCGGTGTAAACTGACTCAAAGCATGGCCGCCAACCAATACACTACAGATCCGTAAAAGTACTGACTAGGGATACGGCCACAAGATATACAATGTGGATCCATACCTCCATGATCGAATCAAGTCGTAGCCATGAAAAAGTACATAGTGGAGCTACGATATGAAAACAACATAGCCAAGGACAAATACAAAGTGGATCTATGTGACATCGTACATCAGTAATATTATTCTCCGTCACAACCCAGGTTAGGAACATAACACGGGTAGGAACCTAAAATATTTCCCAGGGTCTTCATCCCGATCCTAAACCAATACGATTCTAACCATGTGAATACATATGTTGATATCGAACATGGTAGAAACCACTTGATTACCGGTCATTAATGTATATTGTTAACAAGTGCGAGGGAAATCATCAGTGATGTCAATGAATCCCAAGGTAACCTAGTACAATCCAACGAATGTGAATAAGTGAGTGGAAGTCGAACATTCATTGGAATATTTTGATCAAGGGTCAATGGTGTAAACCCACTGTCAAAAGCGAGGA
This sequence comes from Picea sitchensis, assembly GCA_010110895.2. Taxonomy (NCBI): domain Eukaryota; kingdom Viridiplantae; phylum Streptophyta; class Pinopsida; order Pinales; family Pinaceae; genus Picea; species Picea sitchensis. The sequence goes on from SNQJ01S0078585.1 coordinate 31,059, forward strand.
AACCTGCCATTGAGGCATGCAAGATCCAAGGCACTAATTGGTTCCTAAGTCTGAATCCTGGATAATGTGTTGAAGTCGATAGGAACATAAACATCAAAGGAGGGCCATGATTTATCCCCCATCAATGACATGAAACTGATTAGGATAGTGATTTGAGATGATAGAGAAAATGTGGACAAACTGACACGGGTATGAAAAATGGATAATACTGTAGAGGTTGATTGAAGTTGAGACTTCCCTTGAACATTGTACGGCACGACAAGTGACTTGGAAGCATTGACTCGATGAGTACCAAGAACATAATGTGATGACAATGAAAGGTTCTCTTTGAAGGATTCGAAAGAGTATGAAGACACATGGAATTGGTATGATGCAAAGACAAGTGGGTTTACCCAACTATAAGCAGAGCGCAAACAAGTGCCATGTTCAAGGGTGACTAAAAATAGTTTTCATAATATTTCAGAAACTTGACCCACTTCCCATTTTTCCCCCATCCATATAGCTGAGTACCTCTTTGTTTTTAAACGAGCTTGAGGAGGATGAGAAATGCTTGGTATAACTCACCTTCGGTAAGTTCCTCTTCACACGCTTAATGAACTTGAAGAAGTAAGGGTTCGATCCTAGATGGGTCCTTCAATGAGTATTTTTATGAGTCCAAAGAAGGTAAACTCGATGGTTTTTCTTGTTTAGGGAGTTTTAAAAGAACCGAAAGAAAACTCCAAAGTTAACTTTTTTGTAAATTTTAGTCCCTCAAGCTCGAAAAAGTATAAAACGATACGAGCGAGAAATCTTCTAACCAAAGTGGTTAGAGTATTATTTTTTCATATTTAGACTGACGAGACTGAAAAAATGTTAAACTATCGCTCAACAAACGACGTTTTCGTTGTTTTTAAGAGCTCAAATAAAGTCTAAGAATGCTCTTTGAAGATGAGGTCATTAAAAAATGTTCTACTTCCTGTCAAACATACCAAGTCTAGACAAAAAGAGTGTGAGATCTTGATAGAAATCAACACAAATCATAAAATTTTCTTTTCTAGGATAATTTGATATAAAAGTGGGTAAAAATGAATTAGTTAAAAAGTTAAAATAGGGCCAAATATGGTAAATTCCAATTCATTTTCACTTCACCTTGTAAAAGTTGATATTTTACCCTTTCTTGATTGATTCTTCTGTTGTTGATTTCAGGAGATCCGAGACATTGTTTCAACTATCGTCTAGACCAAGTAGGCACTCTTTCCCTCCTCTATCTTTTCATGGATTTATTTTTTCATTTGAGTCAAGTTTTTCTAGGATTGGAGCCATGCTAGGGCTTCCATGGCGCTCTCTAGCAGTGACACCCCCCCAAACTGTCGTTGAGGGCGTCATAGACGCCCTGTACATCAAAGAGAGGGGGTTTCAACACCCTGTGTCTCACTTTGGGAGGGCATCAGGCACAAAAAATGAAAAACAAAATGAGTTTTACTTAATGGAAAAATACCCATTTGCTCTCAAATTTTGACTGATGATTTCTCTTGCCATTTTCAGGATATTACTTGTCACCATGTTGGAATGGAAGGAACAAGAGCATAGAAGTGATGATTTTATTGCCTTACAAGATCAACAAACCATCAATGCTCTCAAGAACCGTGGTTTATTAAATGTCTTCAAAACCTAGCATATGAGGAAATAACTAATGCTTTTTGACCATATTATAGTGATGTGGGATGTCACTAAACAAGTTTTCAGAGTTGGTCCTCAATCCCTCGAGATCAATATTGAGGATATATATTTTATGATAGGGCTCTCAAAGCAAGGAACACCTATTATACTGTCTGGGTCTTGCAACATGGGTAGGACTACTGACAGTTATGTCTCAAATTTTTTTCGAGCAGGGTCCCATAAGAGCAGTGGCAAGATTTCCATCAAAGAGATAGAAAATCGTCGTCTCCGCACAATTTATTTTACTATCACTAAACTGGTGAGAAACACTTGTCCCCACCTCATGTTCAACTCACAGATGTATTATGCAGTTGAGTGCATGGAGCCCAAGATTTTCAACTAGTGTGGTGGTGTGTTGACCAATTTAAAGGACCAAATCACAAGGTGTAAGACCGAAAAGCAGAACCAATTTGGATATGGTTATTTACTAGTACCATTATTTTTATAGAGACTTCCCTTACTGTGTCGTTATATTTTCATGCATGTACATCACGTCTTTGAACGATGCATGGAGACATGGACTAGTTTCTCGACTCGACTAGGGGTCGGTCGTCTAGTTTTTTCTTTGGATGCTGACTTCTTTGATTAGTGGAAGAAGCAGTTGCTTGTGATAAAGGATTTCCCTTATGATTTTAATATACCAGATATAAAAAGTATGAAGAACAGAAACAAAATGATAGAAATGGCAGAATAACAACAATATAACTAGAACAATCACCACAGTAACATTGAAATTATATAAGAATAACAACAGAAATAACACTTTGATTCTGAGAGCAATGTTCACTGGCCTCTTTGAGGGGCAAACCTCCAGTCAAGCAGAGCTCTATTACAATAATATCCAAGCTAGGGTTCTCATACCCTCGACTCTTATTTATACTAAATATGTCTATCAAAATAAGTATCTAGAGGAAGATCTTTCTAGAAGCGGAAGCTTCTATTAGGTCTTCTTACATTCGACTTATTCTATTTTATTGCAAGGCTTTATTAATATTGACCTTTATTACATCTGAATATATTGTTCTACCTATGTGCGGGTTAGGACCCTAACATGTCCTCCCCCTTAAAAACAGCCTTGTCCTCGAGGCTTGAGATGTGGAAATTTCTACAGAATGGTATATGGTTCCCAAGTGGCATCTGCTAGAGTTGTATCTTTCCACTGGACTAACACTTCCTTGATAGTTCTCTGACATAGGTGACGCTCACGCTGGTCCCAAACTTCTTGTGTTTGTAGCCAAATGGATCCTTCTTCGGCTAACTCGGGAAGGTTGGTTTGAAGTTGGCACTTAGTTCCAATCACCTTCTTTAAGCATGAAACATGAAAAACAAGATGTAGCTTCGAATGACTAGGCAAAGCTAACCGATAGGCCACCTATCCCACATGCTTGAGAACAGTATAAGGACCATAAAATTTAGGTGCTAGCTTATGGCAATGCTCGGCCTTGAGGGAATTTTTCTTGTAAGGTTGCAGTCGAAGAAACACCTGATCCCATTCTGCAAATTGACATTCAAAGTGATCTTGATCTGCTTGTTGCTTCATGCAATTATGTGCCATGACCAAATTATCTTTGAGGGTACGGAGAATAGCCTCTCGAACTGTAAGTGTTTGGTCAACCTCCTGGACCTTCGAGACACCGGGTAAGTATGAGAGAACTAAAGGTGGCTTATGTCCATATACCGCTTCAAAAGGAGTCATGCATGTAGTTGTATGGTATGAAGTGTTTTACCACCATTTAGCTAGGGGTAACCATTGAGCCCACTGATTTTTCTTTTCCGAGGCAAAACACATCAAATATGTTTCCAAACACATGTTGACAACTTCTGTTTGACCATCAGTCTAGGGATGATAAACTGTGCTGAGATGAAATTGGGTGCCCTGTAGATTGAACAGTTCTTGCCAAAAATTGCTTGTGAAAGTTGGGTCGTGATCAGAAACAATAGAGTGCGGCATGCCATGAATCTTGAAGACCTGATCCATGAAAATTTGAGCCACCATGGATTTTGTAAATGGGTGTTGAAGAACGTAGAGATGATCATACTTGGAAAGGCGATCAACAACCACCATGATGCTTAATTTATTTCCCGATTTGGGTAAGCCTATAATAAAATCCATAGAGATATCCCTCCAAATAGCAGGTGGAATCAGAAGAAGTTGTAGTGTGCCTGGATATTTGACTGTTTCTCCCTTGTTGCGTTGACACGCATCACATTCAACGACAAAACTATGAATGTCTTGCTTCATACCATCCCAGAAAAAAGAACGTTTGACCCTGTCATAGGTTTTGGTGAACCCGGAGTGCCCCGCTGTG